>BQNB010012519.1:36163-78981 GCA_026074375.1 Tanacetum coccineum
TGCATTGTGTCAATTACCAAGCCTAATTACAAGAATCTCAATAAGAATGATATTGAGGACATGTATTTGCTGATTATGAATGGCAAGGTTCCTGACTATGTAGAAACAGGGTTGCTATGGTCTTTATCGGTATTCATCAAAAGTTCAGTGATATAGGAAAGAGTGCATGATTTCCAACTTGGAATTGAAAGTTATCAACAGAAAGTTAATCTCACTACACCAACAATATCTTTTTAGGAGTTGAAAAACATAAAATGTTCTCCATCATCTATGAGCATGTGCATGGAATAATATACAAGAATAGCAAGAAAGATAAAAGGGTGATGAGACATTTAGAAATTCATAAGTTTTGTGATGCAACACTAATTAGAGTACTTGAAGGTTTAAAGAGTTACAATAATGATGTTAAGTATGGCTATGTACAAAGAGTACTTACGAATGATGAGGTTGAGTATCTAAAGTTGTTTGAAGAAGAGATTGAAGTAAGATTGAAGTATCGCAACCAGATGAGAAGATGGGAGATGTATGTGAATGGAAGACTACTTGGACCACGAAGGGATCGCCCAGAATAATCGGCCCTTAGGGGGAGATTGTTAGGTTCATAAAAAGTGTCGATTATGTGGTTTAGTTATAT
Organism: Tanacetum coccineum; assembly: GCA_026074375.1. NCBI lineage: Eukaryota > Viridiplantae > Streptophyta > Magnoliopsida > Asterales > Asteraceae > Tanacetum > Tanacetum coccineum. The sequence goes on from BQNB010012519.1 coordinate 36,798, forward strand.
TTGGTCATTAGTCTTTATTTTGTGTAAGATAAAGTAGTTTGTAATAAGGTATATTATGCTAAAAGTAAGAAATAGCATAATTACTAAAAAATAGGGACTAGAAGTGAAACATTAGAAAAATAAAGGAAGAGAAGCCTCCTTCCTTCTCCTATAAATACCCCTTCTAATCATCATTAGAAGGTGATGTCTTGTAATAAACTTTTCCTTTTTCCCTCTATTTTATAACATTTGAAATTTGAATACTTGTCATCCTCTACTATTCTCTCTAAGCTTACATGGTTGATTATGTATGATTCAAGATAAACAAGACCTAATAGATAGGCTAGCTTAGGAAAAGCCCATGGAAAGCCCATGGGCTAAGCCTATAAGGCCGGCCATATTATAACTATATAAACCCTTTTCATGCTATGGAAAGGGTGTTGGTTGTTTTATTTCACACATAGTAATACATTTTTTTCTCTTTCACTTTCTCTCACTCGAAGCAACCTTCCACTCTCTTTCCCTCTCTAGATTTCTTCATAATTCTTTGTGTGTTTCAAGATTACTTAGATTCTACACTAAACGTACTCATGATGATCCCTATGGTGATAATCATGAGGGGGAGAAAAAGGGGAAACGTGCGACGCTTCAGAAAGTGTAGAAACTAGAAGGGGGGATTGAATAGTTTTACCGATTAATTAGCTTTTTAAAAGTTTGCTTATGAAATAGTTTGATTCGAGTTGTATGTCAATCAACCAACAATATGAATCACAGCAAAACTATCTAACAATGCAAGTAATAAGTAAAGAGGTAAGGAAAGAAACGATCAAACCAAGAAACCAAGATTTATAGTGGTTCGGCAACGAAGCACCTCTTCGTTCCTACTCCACTCCCCGAGTACTCCACTCGAGATTTCACTATGTCAACAGGCTCCCTTTAGGCGAAGAAAACCGTTTACACGTCGCTTAGTTACTTTTTCGACACTAAGCTAGATGTCGAGTCCTAATCTTAACTAGAACCAATCTAAGACTTCACTAAGTCTTCACACACTCACAAGATATACACTCTTGGATTGACACACAATCCAAATCACACCAATATACAATATACACACTTGGATCTACACGCGATCCAATTTATACAACGACACAAAACAAATGTAATGAATGTTTGTGATCTTGAAGAAGAAAAGAGAGAGAGATCACTTGATAACAATTCGTATGTAGAAGAATACGATTGTTCTTCTCTTGCACTTGATTAGAAGGTGAAGAAGGGAGGAAGAAAGAATTAATCACTTGAAACAAAATCAAAGAATGTTAGTGATCAAGATATGTGTTTTAGAAAGAAAGGAAGAAGAGAGAAAACTAGATCTGATAGAATTTTTGGCAAGAGGAAGTCTGTTTTTGAAATGGGGTGGCCCAGTATTTATAGGGGACAAAAAATGACCGTTGCTGGCGGCGGTCCCTTATATATAAGGGGGCCGTCGACCCTATAAGAGGGACGCCGCTAGACTCCGCTCCATTTTTTGTCTTTTTGTGGTGAAGGTTGTATTTGTTATGGAACCTTCCATTTTGGGGGGAAAATTTGAAATTCAAATTTTATGTTTTTAATAAAATATTTCATTTAATGAATAAATAATTTGTTTTTATATTTTTATAAAAACATTTTTGTGGAAGTAAAAATTATTTTCTTGATCACTAATCATGTTTAATGATTTGTTTCTCCATACCTTAAGTGATTAATCCTAGAAATAGAATTTTATGATTAGTAATTTATAAACGTTTAATTTTATCGTAACCGTTTTTACATTTTTTTATTATCAAAACATTGAGAGGTCGAAAAATATAAATAATGTTTTTGGACATTATTTGTATTAACAACTTTATTATCAATATCAAAACATTAACTATATTTACATCATACCCTTAAAAATCCTTTTATAGGAGAAAGAGTACTTACATGTTAGCCTTCTAGGGCGATGTGAGATATAAAATAAATATAAACCTAAACTACAAAACTACGAAACTATGAAACACAAAACATCTAGGCCTTTTTTCTTCACGCGGTCTTGTGCCTCTAGAAACAAAAGGGCCTGTTATTCAACACTTGGGTCTGTATCAAGGCTTCTTGTGTTGATTAATTATCTTTAATCAAAAGATCTGGTGTTATTATGGTTCTTAAAAGTTCTTGGAGGATTTACCTAATGTTGAGAAATCAGGGTTTGTGGATCTTGGTTACTGAGTTATTTGTTGCTATTGATTATCTGCTATCTCTCTTGACTAAATGAATCAAGAGAATAGTAAGTTTGGTTTCTGTTGCTTATTGTTTGAGGGCACTATAACACCTCTCTCACTCTTCCTTTATTTTTTTGTTCTTTACTTTCTTGCATTAGATTGCTGGAGGATATGTAGAGGCATTATTGTGGAGTTGTAATTGTTGGTGGAGGCTGTTGTTATTGTGTTTTTGTTGTTTTTTGTGTGATTGTTGTCTGTTGGTGTGTTTGTCATCCCTTGATCTGTCACTTTAAGTGGTGTAAAATCCTGGGAACTTCTTTATTTTCTTATATCTTTATTTGTTATTGATTAATTGTTGTCATTATGTTTGTACATGGGTATATTGATGATGAATTTGTTGCTGATTTTCCAGTCACTTTAATAAGTTGACTGGATGTCAATGATCCTTTACATTTACATCTTAATGATTCTGTTGTATCAATGAAACTAAAAGGAACTGAAAATTATCAAGTTTGGTCTTGTGTTATGCTTCTGGCTTTAGAGGGCAAAAATAAAACTGGTTTCATAGATGGGTCTTGTGAAAGGTTTAACACTGATGAAGTTCTGGGCAGACAATGGGATAGGGTGAATGATGTTGTTTTAGGATGGATTTTAAACTAAATTTATAAGGAAATTTCTTGGTTAAATTTTTTCAAAAAAGGCAAAACATGTTTGGAAAGAATTAAAGTAAACCTATGATAAAGTAAATAGGTCTGTTACTTTTAATCTTCATCATGAAATTCATACTTTAAGACAGAACGGGTCCACTATTGCTGATTATTATCATAGGTTAAATGCTTTGTGGAACAATTTGATGTTTTGATTGAGTTACCTAGATGTACTTGTCATGCTACTGATGGTTTTAAAAAACATAATCAATTAATGAAGTTAATGAAGTTTTCGATGGGTCTTGATGATACTTATGTGCAAATAAGAAGCTCTATTCTCTCTAGAGAAATATTACCTGATGTCAGAAGTGCTTATGCTACCATTTCTAGTGAGGAATCTCATAGAGTTGATTTTGGTAGCATTACTGGAACCTCAAAGAGGTTCCAGGCTTCTGCTTTTGTTTCTAATGTGTCTAATAGAGAAAATTTTCGAAGGAATCAGACTTCTAATAATGCACCCAGACCTAATAATGTGAATAATAATGGACAAGGTGGGGGATCTGGGTTGGTCTATGAAAACTATGGTTTCAATCATAGCTGTCAAGATTGCGAGTAAACTTGTAAGATCGTACGATCTTTCATGCTCACTAGCTAAAATCGTGTAGGATCGCATGTGAGGTAAAATCGCACGTAAGCTCGTGGGATCGCACGTAAGATAGTAGGATCGACTCTCGATCCGATCTTACCAATTTATCGAGTTATCTTATTATTTTACGTCATAAGCTTTATATAAGACTTGTATATTTTTTTCTTACTTGCTATTATATTACTTTATACTATTATATTTTGGTTTAACAGTCGTTTACAAGATGTATATTTTTATACCATACAAAGCCGTGATATAAACGCTAAAAAGAGTCAAAGTTTTGTTTGAGTGCGGGAAATGAAGCAAACGAAACATTTAAAATAAATTAACTTTTTATGTTTGGAATTTTGGCATGTTTATGTCGCATGTCTTTTTTTTCCTTCCTCACTTAATAGTTAATTTAGCTTTGAAAACTTAAACAAATTAAATGTATTTCACTATGTTTTGGTACAATCACATATATTTTACACAATAAAGTTCACACAAAGAGTTAGCATGACACTTGAATCATTGTTATTTATTTCCCTCACTATCTCTTTATTTTGTAACAAATCATGTTGTTACACACCATTATGTTACATTATTTTATAAAATTTAAGTGGTTGTAGTGTTGCTCTTTTTATTCTCATGATGTATAAATGTCAAATGTTTTCTTGCACTATCTTATGAATTCGTGTTTTATATTCAACAAATATGTATAAATGTATAACGTTATGATCCGTCAACGCCTATTAGTAAGACAAGAAACTTTGGTGGGATCTTATGATCTCGATCTGATCTTACGATCACGATCTTGCAAAGACAAAAACGTTCATATGTAGGATCTCGATCTTGACAGCCTTGGTTTCAATGGTCATACTATTGACAGATGTTTTAAAGTCATTGGTTACCTCGTCGATTTTGAGAAAAAGAAAGCTGGACAAAATTTTAAAAATAGAAATGTTTCTAATAATAATATTGTTGGGTCTAGCTCATCTTCTGGGTTTACACATGAGCAATTATCTACTCTTATCTCTCTCATAAAAGATAATTCCCTTAATGGAAAGAATGTCCAGGCCAATATAGTAGGTACTTTGTTTAATAACAACATAGTTTTTAATGAAATTTTCAACAAGTTTTTCTGTTCTAACACTAATATTAAGCCTAAACTAGTTTATGATGGAAAAATTGTTGATTCAGGAGCAAATCAGCATATGACGCACACTGATAAGAAATTAGATAATGTTTATGATATTTCACATCTTAGAATAAAGGTTGGTTATCCTAATGGGACTAAATCCTTTATCTTTAAGATTAGAAATCTCAAATTATTTAATGGCTTAGTTTTGTATGATGTTTTGGTTATACCTGAGTATTGTGTAACTCTCAATTCTGTTCATAAACTTGCTAAAGATAATAAGATTTTTGTTGCTTTTGATGAGGGCAAATGTTATTTTTTAAATCAAGATTTGAATCTAAAAAAAGTTATGAGGATTGGTAATCAATGTGAAAGGTTACACTATTTTAATAATCAAGGAATTAAAACTAATCTAAGTAGTCCTATTTACTAATGTTATCTGTCTCTGCATGACTGGCACTGCAGACTTGGTCATCCTGCAGATCCAGTTCTAATTTTTTTGAAACATTATTTATAAATTGATAATAAGAATCAAACTGTTTTTTGTGAAATTTATCAAAGGGTTAAGTAACCTAGGGAACCTTTTCCGTTAAATGATCATACATCAAAAGTGTTGGGTGATCTTTTACATTTAGACTTGTGGGGTCCATATAAGATTACTAGTTCTGAGGGGTACAAATATTTTTTGACTATTATAGACGATTACACAAGAGCTTTTTGGGTTTATCTGATTAAGTCTAAAGATGAAGTTCCATTTTACATAATTGTTTTCTATAATTTGATTGAAAATCAATTTACAAGGAAAATTAAAGTTTTTAGAAGTGATAATGGGGCATAGTTTGTTAATCAAACTGTGAATAAATTTTGTAATGATAAAGGGATAGTTCATCAGACCTCTCGTGTCTATACTCCACAACAAAATAGTATTGTTGAGAGGAAACATATGCATCTTTTAAATGTTGCTAGATCCCTTTTATTTATGGGGGAATTCTATTAAGGTTGTGGCTTGAATGTATTCTAACAACTACATATCTTATTAACAAACTCCCTTCATGTATGTTAAATGGAACATCTCCTTATGAACTGATTTATAAAAAATGTCACACTCTCTCTCACTTAAGAGTGTTTCATTGTTTGTGCTTTGCTACCATTGTCAATAATAATGATAAACTAGGTAGTAGATCTGAGAATTGTGTTATCATGAGGTATTCTTAATTTTCAAAAAGGATATAGGTTATATAGTCTTGATAGGCGTCCATTCATTTTTTCAAAGGATGTTAAGTTCTTTGAGTCTATTTTTCCTTTTAAGGACTTTTTACTAAAAAGGCTCATACTACTACAAATGTTTTTTAAGACTTAAATCATATAAAACTTTTTTGGTAATGAATACCCTGAGGTACCTACTAATGATGAGAGAGTAGACCCTAGCATGAATAGTGACTATAAGTCATAGAGTGATAGTAGCCACTCTTCTGTGTGCCTGGTGAAGGTGTGAACACTGATGATTTCTCCAGTGGTAATTTTGGGAATGATGCTCAAAGCAGTGATGACATTTTTGCTACACAGGATGAGCAGGTAACTACACTTGAAGATAACATTTTTTCTAAGGGTAGTATGGATCAAAATCCTAGTACTTCTACTCAGGGTACTCAAAACTTAAGGAGGTCTTCTAGACAGACTGTTTTTCCTAGAAATTATAATGATTTTGTCATTGATTTAAAAGTTAAGTACGAGCTTGAAAAATATATCAATTATTCAAAACTTTACACTTAAAATTTATGTTTTGTAACTCAGTTGAATAAAAACAGTGAGCCAAAAAATTTCTTTGAAGCTTTTAAGTTTGCTCATTCGTCTGATGCCATGAATAATGAAATGGATGCATTAGTTAGAAATGATACTTAGGAGATAACTGAGGTGCCTAAAGATAGAAAAGCTATAGGTAGTAAGTGGGTCTTTAAAATCAAGTATAAGTCTAGTGGTAAAATTGATAGGTATAAGGCTAGACTTGTTGCCAAAGGGTTTAACCAAAAGGAGGTGTTGACTTTGAGGAAAATTTTTCTCGATGTTAAGATGGTTACTGTAAGGTGTTTGTTAAATCTGGTTGTGCTTAACTATTGGCCTATATTTCAACCAGATGTTAGCAATGCTTTTTTGTATGGTGATCTTGTTGAAATAGTTTATATGAAACCACCAGAAGGTTATTTTCCTTCTGGTGATAACAAAGTGTGCAAGTTTAAATTTTTTATATGGTTTGAAACAAGCACCTAGGCAGTGGAACGCAAAATTGACTTGTGCTCTTTTTGAAAATGGTTTTAGTTGAATTTTTTCTTTGTACACTAAGTCTGATAAAGGTGTTTTTGTTGCTTTGCTTGTATATGTTGATGATATAGTCATCACTAGTAATAGTGTATCTGAGATTGAGAAGTTTAAAACTTTTCTTAAGTCTAAATTCATGATAGGAGATTTAGGAAAACTTAAATACTTTCTTAGAATAGAGGTGATTGAAACTGATCAATGTATTTGTCTTAATCAGACGAAGTATGTTCTTGATCTTTTGTCTAAGTATGGTATGCTTGCTTGTAAGCCTGCAAAAACACCTTTGCAGTCTAAGTTGGTCAATACCAATGAAGCAAATATTGATGATCTATTACTTGACAATATAACTGATTATCAAAAGTTAATAGGAAAGTTAATTTACTTGACTAATATCAGGCTTGATATTTCTTATGTTGTTCACTGTTTGAGTCAGTTTATGCATTCTCCTTTAAAGTCACATCTTAAAACTGCTTTTAAGATATTGAGATATCTTAAGGGTTCTTCAGGTTTGAGAATTCATATTACTAAGAGCCTATGTATGAGTTTAAAAGCTTATTCGGATGCTGAGTGAGCTAAGTGTGTTATTACTAGAACATCTGTGATGTGTATTGCTGATATACAGCTAGAATCCTAGAGAAAAAATAAAAACATAACTCTCTCAAAATATTACACACACAAATTAGTAGTATAAAGCTCTTGCTTCTTGTTACCAGTGAAGTATCCGGATTCTATAATTTTTAAAGGATTTACTGTGTGGAAAATCTTTGCAGTTTCATCGTTACTGTGACAGTAATTCAACATTTAAAATTGCTACTGAACCCCATTTTTCATGAAAAAATATATCTTAAGATTGACTTACATTTTGTAAGGGAAACGATTTTGAATTGTTACCCCTATTAAAAATGTTAAAGTAGGATCGCAATCACAATTCACTAGTTCAAAAGAGTTTTTTAAAGCGAGTTAAAAGAGGTTTTTTAAAATCGGTTGTCTAAGACGTGTCTATTATAGAGGGTTGTAAATAATCATGATGCTTTTTTTAAAACGGTTCTCAACCGTGTTAAATAAACAAGTCTTTTAGAGCGGTACCAACGAACCGTTTTAAATAATCGTTTCTAATTTAAGAAAAAATATATTATATTGATTTTTCCTTTTCAATTTCTGCAAATGCTTTTTGTCTTCAAGCCAACTAATATCCAATAGAAACCACTCATACTATAGAATTCATTTGAGTATGTACTCAACTGGTAAACAAGAATATACATAAATCACAAACTATGGGATACATTATAACTTTATCATTAATAATTAACATATAACAAACAATTTTAGCCTAAAATATTATTGCTACAAATTAATGACTATATATTATTCAAAACAAGTTCTACATAAGAATAGATCTACAATGTGACAAGTCAATCAGCTACATTATCCGAATTCACAAGATCTGGCAACAACACCAACATCCAAACAACGAATAACAACAGAAAACTGAATGGTATTACATCTAAATAATATCAAATAACTAGATCTACAATACATACAACTAATAACCACAAACTGAAAACAGAAAATAATTTTTGGATCTACAGAGCAAACAAACCTTATAGATCCGGGTACAAATCCATTTTTATGTCATTTCTTAATCGAGTGGCTTACGTTTCGTTTATTTGTGCATCGAGTGTGTTTATATATATTGAGATATGAAAAGAATAAAAGTGTGTTTGTGGTTTTGTTTTGGTGTTGGTATGTGTATTTTTAGTATGTTAATGTGTGATTGTTGTTGGTCTTGTGATTGAGGTATTTTTTTAGAGAATGGGACACATTAACACCGTTGGATATTAGATTATTTAATTGACAAATTATTCATAAACCGTTATAAATAAACAATTATTTACTTTCGTGCTATATGAAAACCGTGGTATACAAATTGTTTTTCTGTTATTTTATAATACGGTTATTTTATTATAAACCGTTTTAACATGTGCCGCGGTAAACTTATAGTTTGGGTACTAGTGATTGCAAATATCCTCACATAACGGTTTGATACATTCTACACTATATAGATGGTTGTTAAGCCTTGGGTTGGTGATATATACCAGACCGAGACTAAGGGGGATGTTAAAATATCTTTAGTCCTTAACCTGGTAATAAAAGGGGGAGGGACGAGTTTTTCATGTGGCTAGTTTCGTTTTTGGTGATGGATGAAGGTCTGGATGTGGCAAGTAGGTTCAAAACGTTTCGTGGTCTTTCTGCTTTACCAGCCATGTTGACTAAAGGGGATGTTTATATTTATAGTGGCTGACACTCGGGGTATATAGGTTGTTGGAGTAATTTTTCTGTTTGTACTTTTTGTGTTGTGGTGATGGATGATGGGCGGTGGTGGCTACTTGGGGCGATCTTGCGCGGGGGGGGTCGTATGAGGTATCTTGCCGGGGAAGGGTAGATGGTGGCAGGACTGTTTCGCTTTATGGCGCGAGATTGACGGTCAGAGCTCGAGCGAGAGAGAGAGCGAGAGAGAGAGCGAGAAAGACCGAGAGAATAGAAATTAGAACACACGACCGGACCCAGCCCGCGAGCTGGTGCGCGCGGGCGAGAGCTAAGTCCTCTCTCTCTCTCTCTCTCTCTCTCTCTCTCTCTCGCTCTCTCCCCCCCTCTCTCTCTCTCCCTCTCTCTCTCTCTCTCTCTCTCTCTCTCTCTCTCTCTCTCTCTCTCTTCTCTCTCTCTTCTCTCCCTCTCTCTCTCTCTCTCTCTCTCTCTCTCTCTCTCCATCTCTCTCCCTCTCTCCCTCTCTTCCTCCCTCCCTCTCCATCCTTCCCTCTCTCTCTCTCTCTCTCTCTCTCTCTCTCTCTCTCTCTCTCTCTCTCTCTCTTCCTCCCCTCTCTCTCCCTCTCCCTCTCTCCCTCTCTCTCTCCCTTCCTCTCTCCTCCCCCCCCTCTCTCTCTCTCTCTCTCTCTCTCTCTCTTCTTACCTGGTAAAAAGGTTGAGGGACTAATTTTTCTATTTGTCTATTATTGTTTTATTGATTGATGAGGGACTGGATGTGTCAAGTGTTCAAACTTTTTGGTCTTCAACTATACAAGCCATGTTGACTTAAGATTCAGTCATAACTCAATCATTCTCTCTCTCTCCCTCCCTCCCTCCCTCTTTTTTTCTCTCTCTCTCTCTCTCAAAAGTTATAAACCCTAATTCATAAGATCATCTTGATCGTATAGTTTTTGATTGATTCATTGTAATACAACAGTTATCAAGATAAATAATTGATCCATACCAGTATAGCTGTAGTGAAATTGAGATTTGATAATGTTGATCTTGTTTAATTGTAATTTTCTACACCTTTTCACCTGGACCAAGATCATGACTACATTTCCTTTTACTGTGCATAAATGTCGATTAACTAATCTACAGTATCCAGCAAACCTCACAGAATTAGCAACAAACATTATACACAGAAAGGCTTCATCATTCCATCTATGGTCATCAACCAAACTGACTACATTTCCCTTTCTAACAACATCAAATATATATCCCTAAGTGCATAAAACTTCATACCTCACACTTAAGAACATATATAGCCATCGTAGAAGGGCATCATCAACTTGTTGATCTTCCTTAGTACTCCTCATGTATGATCCCTTCTCACAACCCATAGCTTTCCTTGCACAAGAAACAAATATCAAGCATAATTGTTATCATACCTTGTTGAAAATTGCACAATTTTGCAATGTATCATGTTATTTCTCGGTGAAAATATGTCTGTATTACGAGTTATGATAACAATTATGCTTGATATTTGTATGAAAAACTATTTAACATTTGTTGGTGTTTGATTTTATATACTAGATAGATAAATGATTATTATTATTATTAAAACATAGTTCTTAGTGTTCTTGAAATTCAAAAGAAAATCAAAGTGGGGACAAACATAGTACCTGTGGCGGTAGCAGTGGTGGGTGGCGGTGGCGTTGGTGAGTTTTTTAGTAGGATCAGACAAACACATAAAGGCTTCATCATTCCATCTATGGTCATCAACCAAACTAACTACATTTCCCTTTCTAACAACATTAAATATATAATAATAAAAGAGTGTCGGTGATAGTGGTGGTGGCGGTAGAGGTGGTGGTGGTGGGTGGCGATGATAGTGGCGGTGGTGGTGGTGGTGAGGGTGGTGGTGGATATAAAAATAAATTAAGAGTGGGTTGCAAATTTCGTCCCTAGTTAACAGAAGACGAGGGTATATTAGTCATTTCGCAGGCTTTTGGTCCAACTAACGGGAGTATCGTTAGAGCTAGCGATTCGTGGGTGTTTTTGCACTGCAACGTAGGATAGAGGGATACAATTGGAAATAAGTTTCTATCACCGGTGATTTTGCAAAAATCGACAAGGACATAATTTGCAATTTACCTTTTTAGTTATTTATCATGAGTCTCCGGTTTCTAATACTTTGAAACTTGTTATGTACTGTATTAATCAGATTCAGGGCCTACATTATGCTAATATTAATGACTATGATGAAAGGGCATGAACTCAATCTAAATGATAGTAATAGGAAGCATTGATAACATTACCTAAGGGAATGGATCGTCTTTAGGTCTCAAAGCCCTTGGAAATCCATAACTGAGTTAAGCAAACACTTTGCATGAGCAAACACAAATTTACATTCCGGTTTTTGCTTGAAAAAGTGGAGATAGTTAGATGTTCAATGTCTAGGATGATATTTTAAGAGACTGTAATATGAAAACTGCTTATCAAGGTTATACGTACTGGAGGGGATGCGCATAAGAATTAGTGTGGGTATACAGAAGGCCCATCAAAGAGATGGGCTGGAACAACAGCCTCCCTATCAAGATAAACTTTCATTCATTCTCATTTGTTTGTCAACTGTCAAATGGCTGCCATTTTATGGAAAGGTATGTTTGGTTGTCAATTATATACATTTGTAGCGACTATTGAGCAAGATAAAAAAGTGTGGGGAATCCAAGAGCTTAATTGGATGGAGCAAATAGCAATGAATAGTGTTGCTCCCTCAACGATATTAAACATCACTTGTGGACTGAAGTAAAAGTTGGTAAAACCGATACATAAAGAAGATTTATAGTCATTAGCAGCTGCCCATAATTTTTGTTCTTATGATTACATGCTTTATTGATAAACAAATGGAAAAGCTAAAGGCTAACATATCGGAGAAACAATAATATCATATTCACACTAAATAATTGCACACTTATTTTCGGAGAACCTTAATCTTTTCAAGATTATATAACACATATATATTTTCTCCTATTTTCAAGAATTCAAAGTTTGTGGGTTAAATTGTAATCGATTATTAATAGAATCTTTGGACAAAGCGTTTTAGTACGTTTATAGACATTGTGCACCTTTTAACCCGTTTGACCATTCGTAAGTAGAGATGTCAAGATTGCAACCTCTATAGTTGAGTAAATAAGTGAAAACTGATGAGGTCCTAGACTCCTAGTGCCTTTTGTTGGAATCCTATATTATCAACAATGTCTACTCTATTCTAGAACACACAAGCCAACTCTCAGCGACTGTCTACTCTATTCTAGAACATCCACAAAACAGAAATTGTTACATATATGCTATGATGGAAGGAGTACCTTATATTAGTGATTTTAATATCCCTGAGGGTTGAAAATGAGATAAAGATATGTTAATGAGGTAAAGCATGAAGATGACTTATTTAAGCGAAGGTTGAGGTTGCCCAAACTATTGATATATTAGTAGTGAGAGACGATTATAGGTTGAGATTCAGTTACAAAATTTTAAAATAGCTTGAAAATTTGACAATTGTATTGGAGATTATATATGTTTTGTATAAGATTGTACATGGAGGGACTTCTTGTATATGTTTTGTACAAAATTTTAAATAGTTTGTGTCAGGTGAGATCATGAAAAAACAATATCATCTCAAAGAACAAAATAACACATCTTATCCATTTATTTTTTATAAAAAAAAAACAATTAAAACCTCACTTTTCACCTATTTTTTAAAAATAAAATATCTTGCAAACGGTAAATCGTCAATCGACACAAAATACACCATCGCGACAAGAATTAAATTATCTTTCTATAGAGGGACACTTTTATATACTTTCGACGAACTTTTTTTCGAATTTTTTTTACTCACGACTGAAAAAATCACATGTGATTTGTATCACAAATCACATGTGATTTTTTCAGACGTAACAAAAAAAATTCGATTTCATATACTTTTGACGATTTTTTTTGTGTTATTTGTAAAATCACTTGTGATTTGTTGTTTTTAAAAGTCACGTGCTATTTCATAAATCGCATGTGATTTCGCAAATTCACTTATGATTTTTAAAGTAATAAATCACGTGTGATTTCAAAAATTCATAAATCGCATGTGAATTTACAAATTTACGTGTGATTTTTAATGTAAGAAATCACGTGTGATTTTTGAAACACGTGTGATTTTTGTGGGCGGAAATTAAAAAAAAATTCGTCAAAAGTATATAAAAGTGCCTGTCTATAAAAATATAATTTAATTCTCTTCGCGATAATATAATTAAATTTACGTAACGATTAACGGTTTGAGAGATATTTTTAATTAAAAATAGGATGAAAGTGGGTTTAAGAGATATGTTAATTTTATGAAATCACATGTGATTGTGATACAAATCACATGTGATTTTTTCAGACATGACTGAAAAAAAAAATCAAAAAAAAAGTTCGTTGAAAGTATATAAAAGTGTCTCTCTATAAAAAGATAATTTAATTCTCGTCGCGATGGTATGTTCCGTTTTGCGTAACGATTAACGGTTAGTGATATAATTAATTTAAAAAAAATAGGATGAAAGTGGGTTTTTTTTTAATTAAATTAAAATAGAAATTGATCTAAACCATTAGATATAAATAAAATGGATGACTGAGATGAAGTGAATTGTTATTTAATTAAATAGTGTTCTACATGAAACTTTTCTAAAGTGTGGGACTAGGGAAAACCAATGTTTTAAAACCCGGTTTTTTAGTTAACCCGGTTTAGTGACCGGTTCACCGGGTCAGCGGTTCAACCGGTTAAACCGCCGGGTCAAACCGGTTCTATATATATGTATATTTCTTTCATACATTTAATACGTAGTGTTGTATGATCTCATAAATTTTAACTTACGTCCAATTGAACCGATGAAAAATATTAAGTTTTTACTCATTAGCTTTAGACTTTAAGTTCTATATTTAGAAAACTATAGCAAAGATTTGCAAAAACAATTAACTCATTATTTTAAGTTGTAATAGACTATAATAAAAAAATATTAGTTGGTGTTGTAAGTTAGTTTTACCTCTATTTTTAACTAACACTAGTCGTCATCACTTCAATTTATCAATTAAACTTAAAAATGTTTATGGGAAAAAGGTTTTTGTTATGTATATTTTTTAAAAAGTCACGACCCGGCCGAGTTTATCAAACCGGGTCAACCTGGTTCAACGAAAAATCGACGGTTCAATCCAGTTCACAAACAAACAAAAACCCGGTCACATCCGGCCCGGTCTCCGAGCCGGTTCACGAGTCAACCGGTTGAACCGGCCGGGTCAACCCGAGTTTTAAAACTTTGGATAAAACCAAAAGAACCATTATATTTTATCTTTCTCTGCGTGACCGCCATACCCACTGTTCGGAAAAATTCAATACTCTTTTTGCATACGGGACTCGAGAATGAAGAGAGAGCAAGTTATTTTTTAGGAGAGCGAGTCTAACTTATTAGTTGTTGTGGGTGGTTGTGCATGCTTGGAAGATATTTTTAAATAATAAAAAATTAAACAAAAACAGAGAAGATGTTACAATGAAAGAGGGAAAGTTGAAAGAAAAGATAAAAAAAAAGTTTTTTTTTTATGATGTGATGAGAGAAAACCCTCAACCTCACCATTCACCCTTATGCATACGAAGCTGCAAAATATCATAAAAACTAGACGGAAAGGGTCATGGATGTTAGGATGTACCTGCATAACATGAGACTCACCATGAGCCAGAAAGATACTGAAGATCTAGAGCAGCAGCACAAGTTTTTTCACGACTAAAAAATTGTAAGCACATCATCATATCAGTGACGGTGGGTTCCATGCTTTTATTGTTGAGTTTGGGTATTGATCGGTTCGGTTATCGGGTTATTCGGTTTATTCGGTTCGGTTGTTAATTTTTTTTGTCAACCCGAAAACAGAACCGAACCGAACTAGAATTCAACCGAACCGAACCGCAAAACCGGGAATTGAATTCGTTTCGTTTCCGGGTGGACTTCTCTGGAATTACACCATTTATTTATATAAAAAAGAAAAAATACAAGATATTTAGCAAAAAAAAAGAGTTATTTCAACCATAAAAAGGTGTTTTTATATTATAATAAAAATTTTTGATTTTTTTTAGACATAAAACAATAAAAGATATATATATCTTATAATAAATCTCGGTTTTCGTTATGACAAACCCTATCAACCCGAGATACCAAATTTAGAGTAGGTTCGTTCGATCGATTTGGCAAATTCGGTTTGGTTATTAGAATACGGTTTGGTTATTTCGGTTGCGAGGCTTTCGGTTCTCGGTTTTTGGTTTTTTTCGGTTTTACCTGCTCACAAACACCCTTGAGTACATAAATGGACAAAAATTTGCGTTTTAAGATACTTCTAATAGAAGAACTCATCTGATGAGTCCAGACAAGCACAGGAAAAGCGGCTGACTCGCCCTGCCAGTTTCGCGTTTCGGATCGTTCGTACCCCACACGCGTTATATCGCGACTGATCGGATACGCTCGGGATCGCGACTCGGATCGCTATATTCGGCGTTTCCAAAGCACATCAATCAGCGTACCGAAGTCTATTGGTACGGCGTACCGAAGTCTATTGGTACGGCGTACCAAAAGTTAATTGGTACGCGTACCAAGAATTTCTATTTTGGGTATATTCTGATGATCTGATCTTTTGGGTATATGTTTCAGAATTTAGAATTCAAACATTTGAGTAAATCTTTTGAGTGTTGATATATATCATATGATATTTAGCTTTTTTGCTTATATGTATACTAATTTAGAAAAATAATATTATTAATAATATGGTACATCGTATCAAATTATATGGTACATCGAACCAAAGCGAACCGGGCGTACCGAAATGAGCCTACCCCCTTCGTACCGAATTTTAAAGACCACGCGAACCGCGTACCCGTTTCGCGTTTCCGTACCGAAGCGTACCGCGTTTTATGTGACTTTGGTACAGACATGCAGCACATGCAACATTGTTTATGTTGAAGCCAAATAAAGAGCTCAAATCATATTTGGATTTGCATTATAAGTGAATTATTTGAATATGACATTTAAATTACCATCAAAGAATCAATTGTTTGAGTGAGTATTTAGCAGATCATTTTAGTTACTGTTAAGATGACCAAGTAAAGTTGGTGCTTTAAGCATGATGGACAAAACACACTAAACGATAAATATATAGTGTGACAATACAAGAGGTTCATATTGTTGTCCCCTCAACAACATCAAGCATCACTTGGTAGGGACATTAATAAAGGGAATTGATTTGCACATTCAAAAAACTGATTAGGACACTTTATTCTGTGCATTACATAGTTGTATCAGAGTTTACACAATGCTTTATTTACTTGTACAATGAGTGTCACAATCAATTTTTTGAGTGTGCAAATCATCTCACATTAATAAATGATCTGATTGGAACCGGAGATCAATTATACACCACCACAGTTATTTTTCTCTTATTAGGTCGGATGGTATGGCATATACAAACTCACCTGACACGTCAGCGCCACATCAGATTTTCTCTCTCCAAATAAAACTCACCTTACAACTTACCTTTCAACCGTAATAAGAACTCACCTTACAACTAAAACTCACGTTACTCACTTTTTTTTTAATTTAAATTTTTATTCATAAACTAAAAAAATAAATATTTACGTAAACGTAAACGTACGAAATTTAAAAAAACGTTAACTAAATTAAAAACTTTTATTCATAAATTAAAAACATTACATAGACTTTGAATATTAAAAAGACATTACAAATAAAGCTTATACTAAGCATTACGAGACAAGTGTTCGATCAAATCGTGTCGAAGGTTTTGATGTGCTTGTGATGATCTGATCCAACTCATAACTTGTTGCACTTGTTCCTCGTTTCGAAACGGGTCGTCCGGTTGATGTGCTTCCTCCGGGAACCATTTAGGATATATTACATATTTTTTGTATTTTCGAATCATATTATGTAATATGATGCATATGTACATCATATTAATAATCCTATCTTTTTTTAGCGCTCGTGTAGGATTGGCTAGTATTGCCCATTTCTTTTTCAGAACACCAAATGCTCGTTCCACATCTATCCTTGTTGATTCCTACTTTTGCTTATACAAAATTTGCTTGTGGTCATCATTAGCTAGTTCTGGAATCGTCTTAACGAGTGGCGCCAATTCCGGGTATATCCCGTCAACAAGATAGTATCCACTTCGGTAAGTTACGCCGTTAGCCACAAAAGGAATCTCTGGTGCTCGTCCGGTTTTGAGATCGTTAAATAAAGGTGATTGATATAAAACGTTGATGTCGTTGTTCGACCCAGCAACACCGAAGAAAGCATGCCATATCCATAAGTCTTGCGACGCAACAGCTTCAAAGCAAAATGACGATCAGACACATGAATCACGTCTAACTGTCTTGCGCTTTAAAATGCGTACGGATAACCGAGACCCCCCCCCCCCCACCCCTCCCCCCCCCCCACCCCCCACCCCCCCCCCCCCCCCCCCCCCCCCCCCCCCCCCCCCCCCCCCCTCCCCCCCCCCCCCCCCCCCCCCCCCCCAACTACACAACTCCCAAACCGTACATATTCACGGCTTTCTATTCTAACATCCCCTAAAACCATATGCAATTTCCTTCGTAATGCAGATAAATATGCCATAACAGATTTAAACAAAAATGATCACGAGTCGTAACGTTAAGTTCTCCCTTCTCAGTTCCCTTCTCCCTCCTCCAATCGCTGATTTGCATATATTCATTTTCATTCTAGAAGAAAACTCAGATGTAACACCGTATATTCCAATGGAAACGACATTGAAGGATGGGTGCACCTTACAACACAACGCCTAAAATAAAATGCCTTCTTTTTCCTATTTCTGGTACACCAATCAATAGTATTAATGAAAGAATGGATACAGTGATCAATTACAGCAATAACTATTTCATGTGTGAAAAGAGGAGCGAGCCATCCCCTAGGAACGCGTCTATCTTTTTTTTTGTGAAAAAAATAATTAAAAAAAAAAAAAAACAGATTAAAAGAATAAGACAGAAAGAAAGAAAAAAGAAAAACACGAAAATAGATAAAAAAAAAAAGCACATAATTAATCAGAATGAAAATAAATTAAAAAGAATAGAAAAGAAAATAAAAATAATAGAAAATTAAAAGATATAAAAAACAAAATAATTAATACAAATAAATAAAAAGATATAGAAAAAAACAAAGATTTTATTTGTGACTATAAAAATATTTAATCGATCACCCGTTACTATTTCGGTGTATTAATTGTATATTTATTTTTACCCGCCCCCCTTCACTAGCGTCCTCGGTTCCGTCGCTTTATTTCCTGTTTATCCTATTGCCCCACACTGCCCTCCCTATTTTCCTATTCCATTTCATATCCTCCTATCAGCTAACAATATAAAAATATATTAAAAAAAATTAAAAAAAAACAAAAAATAATGGAAAAAAAAAAAATAAAAAATAATTGGGGCGCACAAATACAAGCAATACACATAATACATTACTTGACAGATCAACCGAATAACCACTCCCACCCGCAAATTTATGCTACACGTATGAAATTTAAATACCTGTGTCAATCTAAAGCGCCTCGACTTATTCTTAACATACAATACTATGATTTTTCATTTATATTTTTTTAATATTAAAACATTCTAATATCAGATCATCTTTTAGCTATTTTTTTTTTTTTGAAGATATTCATATTTTTTAAGGTTGATAGATACGTTTGATTTAATAGAGTCAGCACCATAAATATTATTGATTATCAGCCACAACCGCCGGAAGACCCAGCCTCCCACAGCCCCCACAAGCAAGCCCCACTCTATTCCTGTACACGCACCCCAAAATAACCCCCCCCCAACCCTCACTCCCATGCACGGGCGATTAAATCCCTGTCCCCGCCTCACCGGCTCCCCATCCCCAGCTCAATCACCCCCCGTCAATATTCCCTCTACTATCGATTGATTGTCCAACCCATAGCACCTCACACCCAATCACCCATACGCAGCCTCCTACACAACCGAGTACCTCTTGCATGCGCACTTCCCCAACTACTCCAACACCCAAGTAACACACATAATCCCCAGCCATCCCGGACCATCGCGGCCTCCAAAACACTGCCCCATCCTTTCGCCTATACCATTACACCCCATCTAAAACCCCCCAACTCCTTGCGCGTCCCCCCCACCCCACCGGCACAACAATACACCCCCCCCAACCCACCGCCCAGCCCCGCGCCCCTTCACTAACTATCTCTTAGTTTTCAGTCCCGGCCTCACCAGCCGCCCACCAACTCCCTCCCACTGACATTCGTGAAGTCTGACGGTCAGCCCACAACACAGAGTGACAATAGTAACAAAAAAAATCTCAAAATCTCCATACGTTGCCGGGATATAAGTTTGTAAATATATTTTTTCTTTTTCCTTTTTTTTTTTTTTTTATTTACATAAATGTCACTTAATTTATCCTCTCTTTTTCTCTTTGGTATTTATTCTGTGCTTTTTATTTTTCTACTCACCTTTTACCTTCTCTTGCTTTATTTGTCTATATTTATCATTTTTTCTTCTTCTTTCCTTTCCTGTGCTGTCCTTCTTGGTTTGGTCCAGGATGTTAATTTAAGTTGGTATCGGGTCGGATCCGTCATCCTCACCTTTATAACACACCACACATAACACACTCAACCAACGCGCCCTGGGGACTTTTTCATTTTAACTTTGCAAAATCTATTATTTATAGACCTTTTAGCCTTTTAAGTATAATAAGCTGTTTTCGCTTATTTCGTAGCTTATTTGATAAGCAGTGTTTCCAATCTTATTTTTCTTAGATTCCTTATTGTTCAATCTATTTTTCATAATTTTTTCAGATTTTTTATAAAACGTTTAGTATTTTTTATATTTAATTTTCTTTAAAATCGTTTTTAATTCATAAAAAATTATAAAAAAGTCAAAAAAATATAATTCTTTTTTAGAAAATTTTCTTTTATCATATAGTTCCTAGGAAAAATAGTTTTGCTTCCGTAGGGTTTAATTTGCAAAATTTCACTTTTTAAAGAACGAGATTCATTCCCGTTCACGTTTTTTGTGTTTTTAAGCTCAAATCAACTCCGTTTTCATTCTAGTTTTCTTTAATCTTACTTTTTTAGTTAATTAGAGTCTATTAAAAGTGAAAAATACATTTTAAGTTTTTGCCTTAATTTTCTCGTAGTTTTAGATAACCAATATCAATCTTATTCCATTCAAGCATCGATTCTCAAAACGACTCTCGACTTTCAATTGCTTTCCTCATCGGGGATAACGACCCGGGAATCATACTTCCGGATTACTATAACTGAGATCTTTTGATTCCTACCCTTCTTTTTATATATTTATAAGTATATTTTATATATATTTACTATATATTAAAGAGTGTAGTCAGAAGTGATCACATACCATGCAGCCTTAGGTTTATAAAAGAAATTTGGTGGTATACAAATCGTATCGTATCCTGGTAAAGCGAGTTAGGGACAAATGGAGAAGAGATTAACAATAGATGATAGATTAAGATTAAGTGGAGCCAATATATAGGAAGATATATTATGGTTAATTAACAACAGGCCATTTTTTCTCCTTCTTATAATTGGCAGCTTGATCGATTAATGAACTGATAACATCAAATATTTAATACTTTTTGGTATCAAATTCCCTATCAAAATGCATGTAATTATCTCATAAATGCCTTAAAATGATACTTTATCACTTATTTCTTGTTTTCAGAAAGAAATTGAGCATTTTGTGCAAGAAACATAGGATTTGAACACAACAACGAGCAAATATGGATTTTTAAGACGTTTTACGGCATAACCATACCGCAAAGGTTACGCCGTAACATAATTAAGGCAAGAATGGTCATCACAAAGGTTACGGTGTAATCACTTGTAGAGTTTACGCTGTAACACATCTCATTATGGAATGATAAGTCATCTGAGTCAGCATTACGGCGTAACATGGACGCTAAAGTTACGCCGTAATATAATTTTTTCCTACGATAAGGAAGCCCACATCAACATGATTATGGCGTAACCACACATAATGGTTACACCGTCACAAGTTCGAAAATTATAAATAGAGCCCTCATTCTGCATATTCATCATCAACCCTTCTACCACAACATCAAGGGGCGAACCAAGCTTCCAAAGGTCAAAGAAATCCACCTGAAGTCCAAGGGAGAAATCACTTTACTTACTTTTGTATTTAATCAATCATAAACAAATCCTGTAAGAATTATGAGCTTTCGATCAATGAATCCCTTTATTATTTCTTACTGTTCTGTTACCATGAGTGGCTAAGCACTTCTAGTGCTGGCCTAGTTATGTAATTACTAATATATTGATTAATGTTTCCTGTTTAATTATCGTTTTATTAGATATCCTTATAGCTTGTCATAGATCCCTGCGTTTTGGCAATATCGAAAGGTAGTTTGGATCCAGATAGTCCTTTTATTAGGCAAAAGGTGAATGATCAGAGGTGTCCTCTAATAACTCTGAACGGGTCGATCCCCCCTGTTTGTTTTCACTGAACTTAGGATTACAAAGGTACTAGGATAAGTTGGAATCTATCCTAGTGTAGGAATTGACCAGATCACCGCCTTAATTACCCAAAATACTTAAAGAAACGAAGGAACTCTTTTAGAGAGGATTAATAATCTGTTTAGGTTATAGACAAGTCTTGTGGATGGTTGGTACTTAATAGCTACAACCAGGATACCTTAACATCGAGACTTTCGAGCAATTGGGATCCATGGAAGTATAGGACAGACCTCGAACGTCAATTCGGATATGTCAATATTAGAACACTAATAAAACGATACTTAGACTTTGCACTAGAAAACATGTCATATACAGTAGTAATGAACTAACTAGGTTAGCACGTTTTTCTCCTTATAGTCTTCTTCTCAATTTACTTTTTCGCATTTACTTCCTGTCTTAATTCTCAAAATTATTTTAAAACCATTTTCAATCCCATGACATTTCAAATTATAACTAATCCAAACTTAGCTCTTGGGATAACCTCGGATTTACCAATCCTACACTACACACGACCAGGTTCTCTGCCCGTTAGTGCGTGTAGACATCAGTGAACGAGTTTTTATAATTTTAAACCTTGTTAAATTATTTCTTTAAAAGAAAATACGCATCAAGTTTTCAGCGCCAATGCCGGGGAGTTAAAAATTAGTAGTAATTTGATTTTTTGTATTCTTTGCATTTCATTTCTGCACTAGTTTTTATTTATTTTTTAGGAATCATTATGGCTGGGGAAAATATCGACAACCTCATCATGGAGAAATACTTGACATTGACTCGAGGAAACCAAGCACCGGGCGTGGTTAGACCAGAAATCGAGGACAATGTCAATTTTGAGATTAAGAGTCAATTCATACGGGAATTATAGGAAGACACCTTTTCAGGAAACAAAAATGAAGACGCCCACAAACACATTGAGCGGGTTTTGGACATCATTAGTTTGTTCAACATTCTAGGAGTGACACATGATGCCGTCATGCTTCGTGTTTTTCCAATCACACTCACTCGAGCTGCTAAAAGGTGGGTGGATAGACTAACCCCAGGAATCATTAATACTTGGGATCTCCTCAAAAAGGCATTTATCCAAAGGTACTGTCCACCATCTAAGACCGCTAAACAACCTGAACATATTCACAACTTCAAGCAAGAGGGAAAAGAAACATTGTACCAGGCTTGGGAAAGGTACAATGACCTACTATATAAGTGCCCAACTCATGACATAAATAGTCATCAGAAGGTAAATATCTTCTATAATGGTTTGAGCACTATGAACCGTCAATTACTAGACTCGTATGGGCTAATTCATGGCATGACACCTGCTAAAGGTTTAATAGCAATCCAGACCACTCTAAAAATGGCATAACGGTTTACCTAGTTGAAGCATATATGGCAGCAATAACTCTAAAGGAATGGCTGTTATTTCTAGTAAACTTGATAACCTTGATCGAGATATGAAGAAGTTAAAAGAAAATGTTCATGCTATTCAAGTAGGATGCCAGCTTTGTGGAGGACCTCATCTCGACAAAGAATGCCTCAACGAAGAGGTTAAAAGTATGGAGGAAGTTAAGTACGAGGAGTTCGGTCGACTCTTTCCAAACAACAACCGTGTTAACGAGAAATTTGGTGGGGAAGTATATGGGTATGGCTCGCAACCTCCGTTAGGCGACAGAAAACCAAACCTAACTAAAAAAATTAATAAATATATGGAAGAAATGGCCAAGAGACATGCTGAATAAGACGAATGGTTAAAGAAGTTATACCTAAACACCGAGACAAGTCGGGGAAATCACGATAAGATTATTGAAAGTCTTAAGAGACTAAGGCAAAAACCTTAACCAATAAGGTTGAAGGAAGAACAAACAAGGCAAAGTTCGAGGAATGTAAGGCCATCTATATGGAAGATGGGACACCCTTATACACACCCTTCCACTACTCGCCAGAGGATATTGAAAATTTTTCTGCTAGTTCAGGATTTTCAGATATTGAAACACAAGAAGATGAAATAATGAAAGGCAGCAAAGGGGTAACCAAGCTCGACGTCACTACTAAATTAAAACAAACCCCTTCGATCAAAAAATAGAATGTAAGCTTCTTTGTTGAGCCCTATGAACCACCAATTCCCTTTCCTAGACGTCTAGAGCAACACGCCGAAGAGGCATTGGTTCGTGAAAGGATGGAGAGCCTAAAAAAATTAGGATAAATCATCCCCTCCTGAAGGAAATAAGACAAACTGACAACTATGCTCAACACTTAAAAAACCTGGTAGCTAATAAACCAAAAACTAAGGAAACTAATGAAGTTAAGATGAACCTTAGGTGTTCTGCTCTCCTCCAGAATCAGCTACCTCCTAAAGAGGAAGATTCAGGAAGTTTCATTCTACCCTGTTCGATTGGAAGGTTAGATTTTAACAACCCTTTGGCAGATTTAGGAGCTAACATCAACATTATGCCATTTTCTATGTACAAACATTTGGGAATGGGAAAACATGAACCAATAAACATGGTGATAAATATGGTAGATAATACAAAAAGTATCCCTAAAGGAATAGTAAAGAATCTGCTAATAAAGATCGACAAGTTTATTTTCCCTGTTGATTTTGTCGTACTCGATATAATCAAGGACTTTAGAATGCCCATTATTCTATGGAGATGTCTTCTAGCCATGACCCATGCCAAGGTAGACATTTTTAGAAAGACTATTTCTTTAGAGGTAGGAAATGAAAAAGTCGTATTCAATTTGAGGGGCAGGTTTTTCACCACTATTTTTAAATCTGTTCGGGCAATCAAAAGCGAAATCCTCATTGGAGATGACGATTCTGAGCCCTGTGACTTTAACCAATTATTAGGCATCGACCCTGATATTTTTGCTTATGACATTAACATGCAGGGATCATATAAGGAAGCATACACTAACAAAGAAATTTTTAAGGAATATGAGACAGTAGAGTAATGTTTAAACCCTGCAAAAAAAAGAGTACATTGGTGCGAAGCACTATCACAGGAAAAGGAAGGTTCACGTAAGTATTGGGCCTCGTATGATCTGCATAATGACATATGTGATGGAGGAGGGTTACCCAATGACGTAGAAAGAATTTAATGGGAAAGCACAAATGATAATGAACGAGTGGATTTAGAATGAGAGGAATTTTCTTTTAACTTTATCTCTTTACTTTTGTGCTCGCATTTATCACTTTATACTTATACTTGCAATTGTGTGATGTGTTGATTATATATTTTTAATTATGTCTTGAATAAATGTGAATATTGTGTGTTGGTTTGTGTTGTTGTAAATCGATGTATTACTATGTGTATATAACTCGTATGAACACTCACCATATTGTGTCACGCTTGATTGGTAATTTGATATGAAACATTTTAAAATTTTTAGTGGAAACATATTCACCCTCACCCTCTCTATGATTTCCACAATTGGTATCAAAAGCCAAGTCGCTCTAATTTTCAAAACAAATGGTTTTAAAATTTTTTTGTGGGTTTTTAAACGGGATTCCTTGTATCAAATTACCATGAGGGGATTAAATATGAAAAGTGTTTTGTTGATGAACTTATATTAGTTTTGATGCTATATACACTAATTATACTAACTCGAGATTAAATTGATGCTTAAAATAAGTGTTATATGTTCGGTATCAAATTCAGAAAGTTGTACACCTTTCCGCAAAGTCAGAAAACAATTTTTTACAAAAATCGTAATTCTTAGTATCAGGTGGGCTGCCCCCTTAAATATTTGGGCGGTCCTCTTAATTCCTGGGCGGCCCCCTTAATTTTAAGGGGACCACCTGTCTAATTTGACAGTTTTTCAGAAACTTTAAAAAATCATATAAAATCAACCATAAGTCCGTAGAAGTCGTGTCACCTGCCATTTCGAAGAGAATTGAGTCTACATTCATATAAAAATACTTCCAAATATTTATTTCATACTTAACTTAGTCAGAAAGGCAAAATACTACTTATTGTCCAAAACGTTGAGTCTCGTTTTAACGTAAAACTTGCATTTTATCTTTTCCTTTTGAGTCGGACATTTTTAGTCGGTATATCTATGAAAAATTGTGTAATTAACTTTTCAAAAATATTAAACTTGATTTTTGAAATGGGGAGGAAACTAATTTGTCTTCAAACAAAACCGAGCTAAATATATACATTGTTGTATCTAATACACAAAACTATGACAAGTACTTTTGTGTGGTATGCCATGTGATTATTGCATTCATTTATTTCTTACAGTAGTAGAAATTATGAACTTGATCGATGCTATTTGTAATTAACGCTAATACATATCTTAAACACAGCTGTGCCATGTATACTATTCGTTTGTAGCTAGTTTTTTGGATTATGCATAACTAGAACTTATACTAGATTTCTTGCATTAAGATTGCAAAATTGTTCTTGCATTGCATATGGGTATAGATCACTTAACTTACAAATGTTACATAAACATCTTGTAAATCTTTTCAGGTATGAGAATATACTTAGGAATAAGAGTTTAATAACTTGTTCAAGTATTTAATACAATGTATTAAAACTATGTCACCTCAAATATTCCAACGATTTAATCTATTTTCACCAACACGTTTAAATATTTTCAGCAACTTGCTTGGTTGGACCTAGGGTTGGTTAAACAAAAGAAAAGATTGTATTAATATATCAATAACTAAGAAAAAGAGAATGCTTGTGCTTGCATGGTTCTAACATACACACATAATTATATATTTTTTTAAACATATAGTATTTTACAAAAGATGTGTGTTGTATAAAAATGGTTAGAAAACTCATACTCATAAAATGTCAAAAACTATGTATATATATTACAAACAACTCATAATAGTTTTTGCACAAGTAAAATTTACAATTTTCTTGGGATTAATGGAACCACGCTATGTAAAATATTTTATCTATTTTCTTTTAAAATGAGTGTTCGTGAGGGACAAGAAGATTTCAAGAATATATCAATTCATTATTCAAATTATGATTGATATCGTTATGAACTACAAATTTGGACAAGCTTTTTCATGTCACAGGATATGAAATCGGATTCTATATTTGTTTAGTTTTATGATATATCAAATATATAACAAAAGATATCATCTTGGATATACATAACTCAATCAACTTGATTGATATGAATATAATTACTTCCTTTTCTAGATGCAAAAGAATATGCCATCGAATCATAATCACATTGTCGTTGTGATGTCATATTGAGTCTACTTGTCCAATGGTTTTGTGTTCAATATTTTACCAATATGTTCTATACATGCATAAAATACTCAATGAAAGTAGGATTGCAGTCTTGGGATATTTCGTACGAAATATTCAAAGCAATTTACATTGCAAATGCAATTGGTAAATTGTGTCTTTTCTGATAAACAAAACACGAGCAAAAACTAACATTATATGTAAACTTTGCTTTACAACATAAAAGCACGGACTCAAATCTAAAATTCACACTTTTAACTAATTTATCAAATAAGAATAACTATTTCTTGTTTATTCACCTAGGTAACTGCATTATTTGGAAAATTGTGTTTAAAGATTTTTATGGACTTATATATTAAACGATTGATAAAGAGATAGATATATCTATGCTTTATATTCTTTGTAGCCATAAATTGGTTGTGTTACAAGAAAACCATACATATTAATTTGAATATATAAGTTATTTGAAATTCAAAAATAACTATAATATTTTGCTGTCAATGTGTAAATCAAGTAAAAATACTTATTTGATAAGAATAATAATTTTAGAAAAGCATATTTGTTTAAAAATAAAATATGTCTCTTTTCAATTATTTATCATTAAAGAATCACAAACGCAATTAAAAATAAATAATATTGATGAGATTCATTTCACATGACATGAAATGGAGAATTCTTAAAACACTCTCAATATAACATATTTGTTATGTAATCAAATAAGGCACATCTATTGGCTCTTTGAAAAATCAAACATCGTTTAAATATCACATGTGACAACTACACATGTAAGATGACTAAATATAAGACATCCATTAAATCAAGCAATATGTAATCAAAACCAAACAATCTATAGATCTTGAACAAAAGATTAAAACATCTTGCTTACACTTATCTTAGAATTCCACACACATTGATTAGGATTATGCAAACCGAAATTAATGTATGTTAGTTGAGTCATGCTAGGCCCTCTATGAAATGATAATACAAATTTTATCTTTGCTACACTTCATTAGGCAAATATAAGAATTCTATTTTGTCTAACATGAGAATGACTACTAGAGAATCTATTACACTAGAAATTTAATTTGACCTAACGGTTGAATTTCTTCCAAGAGTGAAGTTGAGTTCAGTGTATAACTCATAAAAATGGTCGTGTTTAGCCTGAATTGAGCACCATTAGTGATAGTCTCATATTCATTCTCTAATTTGATTAAATGGCTCTTTCTAAATATGCCTAATGATAGTCTACATCGATAGACTTTGTATCTCATTAGGAGTACACACTAATCACGTAGAAATTGGGCTTTTCCTTAGTCAATCTAGACACAATGCACCTCACATATGTTCTTTAATGTTTCAAGATGATTACTTGTTCCCATATGATGCAATTATATGTCTTGATGCTCAATATTTAATTGCTAAGCTATTGAATACATGTCTATTATAAAGGCGTTTATTTTTCTCTAACAATTTAGATAATTTATCTCTTAGTTTATCTAAATGACACATGCTCCTAGATGCTAAATGCTAACATATTTTACATGATGATTACATTTAAAATTATCATGTTTTGTATGCGTCATTTTACATGACTTATGTGTTAATTGTACACCTACACTATATTAGCTTAACATATGACAATTAATGTTTAAATGCCATAGAGTCTTACACATTGATCTCGTTTATATCTCTAGAGCCTTACCTACACATTCTCTTAATCATACATCTCCGCCTTTTTCCAATTAATCCACTCTTTTCTTCAAAGAAAAGGTTGACACATATCTTAACATTCCGCAAGTTGGTTTGACAACTTATATATTTCATCCGAAAATATTCAAGTATCTTTACTGCCATCGCAAAACGTTTAAAGGTCATATCCAAAAGTTCATATTCAAGCCTTTTAACAACATATGTTAAAATGCTCTTCCCAAAGCTAAAAGCTTGCATCAACCTTCGCGTGACAAAGGTCTTACGAGTTTCTACATAAGTGATTCATAGCCTCTTTAATATACACGCCTTAAGACTAAGTACTTTCACTTCTGTTAATCCTTTCCATCCTCTTAGAAATATCATGATGGTTTATCGTCATGCTCACCTCATACACAATAAGGATCGAACATTATCCATCGATCTTAGGATAGAAAACTCATCATAATTCAACGTCATTTCCTTCGTGACAATGTCCAAAAGCAAATATCTTCATCGAATTTTTTTTTGTCGGAAGACAACAATCGTCGCATTCCACTCACCAATAAAACCACCAAACCTTGATCTTTTATTAAGTATCATGGTCTAAGAAAGAATTGATGAAACAAAGTCTCATTAAAACATGTAATTCTCTAGTCTTGTTACTATTAAATACTTTCCGATAAATCTCGAAACTTACAATCAATTTCATCCCGAATTGTTTAAGCGTTTTTTTAATCTTCGTTGAAATGCAAATTAAAATGTCACTCATTGTTCATGTCTAATTCGTTTTACAGAAAAAAACTTCTGTCACGCCTCTATTATTATAAGTTGGTTAAAATATTCGGTTCTAAATGTCCGCCTACTACCTTAAGACAACCTCGTACCTCGTCATGTGATTGTTCTATGAACATTGGCGATAACTCGAGAAGAGCTACCATAACGTCGCGGGACGTAGTTAAATAGTATGCTAACAAAGCTTCATCAGCCCAGACTTGTTAGCTCTTCGCTTCCGTCGTTATTTCTCTTACTTTTTTTTCCACAATTTATGTACTAGGACTGAGGAACGAATTAGAAAGGAAAGGTATCAAACACACTTACTTTCATATATCCTTGTAACCATACATCTCACAGAAAACTCACATAGGTCGATTCTTAGTCACTAGAAACAACAAGATACACTTCTTACATAAACTACTGCCTAACTAACTATTATTCAATTTGTTAGTGATCACTAGTTCTGTACATCCCCAAAATCCACCAAAGTGAAATGAAAAAACCGAGTCATCTTATACTATCAACCTTGAGCCATCCACCTAGTCATCTTACAAGAGATTCACATGTAACCATTCCTACAAGTGAATTTCATACTTGAACATTGCGTTCATCCCTCATATCTTGACACTCTTAAACAGTGTGCCTATTTGTTGTCAAAAAAGTCAAGTGAATTTCGTAAATGAAACGCGTCTCATCTAATCATTTCCACTGTTTAACAAGTAAAGAACATAAAGAAGATATTCAATCTTTAAAGTGTTGTTGAGTCATCATAATATCCTGTCTTTCATTTATTTATTTCCGCTTTTGAGCAAGTGAAGAACACAAAAAAGATATTCAACCTTCAAGTGTTGTTGAGTCATCACAGTGTCGTGTCTTTCATTTGTTCATTTCCGCTTTTGAGCAAGTGAAGAACACAAGATTGATATTCAAACCTTCAAGTGTTGTTGAGCTTCACAATGTAGTTTGGTCTTTCAATTTTTCTTCCACCATTTTCACATTTTTACCTTTGTTCACCAACATTAACAACCAAAAAAACACCCAACAAACCTATAGTCAACACCTTCCCTTTCTATTCACGCTCATCCTTCTTCGTTTATGTTTCCATTAACCAATCATCTTATCAATCACATTTTGTTCGACCTAAAGTCTTACTCGATTATGGGTTTATCCTTAAACACCCCAAATCATGAAAAAGCATCACATAATGCTTAACAAAGAAACCTTAAGGATTTAGGAATCTCTCAATACAACCCTTAGTCTATTCAAACCCACAATCATCATATGTTAATACTTCTTATCCATATGACATCTTGGAAGGAGTCATTCTCATAATAAGACTTGTTGGTCAAGTCTTAGTCTTTAAGCATGTATAAGTCGAATCTTATCATTGGTTCCTAAACATTTCCATGTCTTAAGCATTCATCATTTTTTTTATTATTTAGGTTGTTGTCTTTAGATGCACACTTTAGAGTGCATTTACTAAAAAATAATGATTTGCTTACCACTAATGTACTTTGCATATATATATATATCTATCATCATCATTATATATATGTGCATTTTTCTACTAACTTTGTTTTATAGCACTTTTCCGTTACTCGATTTTTTGGTGCCCCAATCAAAGGGGAGCATACACCAAGGGGGGGGGGGCATTTGAAAATGTCCAAGCCATTACGTTTGCAACCGTTTAAGACATCTACACATTTTTTGATATGTGTTTTTCATCCTGTATATATACCTTTTTTTGCACGAATCATAACATGAGTAGGTTAAGAGTTTGCAACTAATTTAATCCATGGATCCGCTTGAGTCAATCTTCAAGGGATGTCATTGTTTAAAAGGGGTTGATGGAATAAAGACTTCACTTAGGATGATGCAAGCTCGCCTCTTTGTTTGAAGAGCTGAAGTGTAGTAAAAGTCTCATCTAGGAGTCCACCTTTTTGTTTTGACAAAAGGGGGAGAAGAAGTGTAAACAACTAACTTATACATTTTACTATGAGTTATTGTTTTATTTTTTTTGTCATCATCAAAAAGGGAGAGAGATTTTGGTAGAAATATTACATTTTGATTTTTCATCTATACTTCTCTTAAGTTTTGGGTTGATGACAAAAATGTAACTTATAAACTAACGTAACAGTGGATTAAGTTTACTCGTAATCACAAATAATCAATTCAATACGTCAACATCTTTTCGACGTCTCATATTTTCTTAACAACTAAATTTAAGTTTGTACCCGATGTAAATCACTAAAGGTATGAATAAACAAACTTTAATTTGTTGAATGATTAAAAAAAAATTTATTTTTCCAAACCTTACATCTTTTTATAAAATGGGACAAACATTTTTAAAAAACATATACAAAATGTTTTTGTATTTTATAAGGAAATGTTTGTATTCAATATAAACGATTTATTGTAATTCGAGTAGTCTTTTCTAATGACAAAAAGAAAAATTGACGGAGCGTAGTGATATTATTGTCTATGATGAAAACCTGTTAAAATTTCCACAGAAAAGGAGACTCGCAAAAATTAAGGGTGAAGGCGTCTAAAAGAAAAATTTACAGAGCGTTAATGCCCCTTTTGAATTATCCGAGTGAAGGGGACGTTCTGCCATGGCCTATATGTAAGGCCGGTGAATCTTGCACATCTGTTATATTTGCAGTGGGGAGCCATCCAGATATGAAAAGAAGAATTAATATTGTTTTTTCCATTATGATAATAGCGTGGACGTTATGTGTTGTTTTCACATAGATTTTCATGATAGAACCTCTTTGCAACAGCCAAGTGTTTTCTTGACGATAATGCTAAAGCTCTCCTTTCAATACCGCACTTCTTGGTAGTCGGAGGTGTCGCTTTGATCTACTTAGACTCTAATTCATAAGTTTTGGTTTAAAATGTGATGATTTTCGAACGAAATCGCTAATCTGTATAGCCTACTATATAGTGTCTTATTGAGATGAAGTCGATAGACTTTTTCGGGTGATGCTAAGTTCATTTAAGATACGTAAGTTTTATGTGAGGTTTAGGCTTTGTGTCATTCATGTGATATGTTTACTTTAAGGCATCTAATTTCAATCAGAGGGATTAGAGAGTCGATGATTCATGTTATTAGATAACTTGTGTAAATATGTTTGGATTTCATGAGTGAGCTAATGGTGAGGTGAGTTAGTATGAAGTGTAGATCGTGAGTCGTTTATAGGAAGCTATTTGAGATAGAATCGTGCGTTATCATTGTTGGGTGTATACAATTAGTAGTGATTCTTAAGTTGAATGTGAGAGTGTTGTGAAAAGTGATGGAGTTAGTAGACAAGAGTAGAGCTATTTTGGTCGTGCTAGGGTGGTTTTCTAGTGAGCAATGTTCGTTGAGAAGTGTGTAATATGTGAAGTCTGTTAGAAAAGTGAGGTCATTGTTTGAGGAAGTGACTTGTTGGAAGTGAAGGTGTAAAGTTGTTGTGGTGATAAGAAGAATGTGTATGGTGAGTTGTGGAAGTTGTGTTTGTGCTAGAGTTGTTGAAATGTGGAGTAGAGGGAAAGAGAGGCGTTTGTGACGTCTGTTTGATTATGATTTTGTTCTAGGATGTTACGATTAGACAAACATTTATCATCCTAGCTCTCTTAGTGTATACGGTACATCATAAACCATAATCGACAAGTTGTGAACGGATTTCAATACACCTAAAGTGTAGCATTGTACACTTGTAGTCTTATCGGTATATCTTGTGTGAGTGAGTGTATGAGTGTGTGTGTGTGTGATGTATAGTTAGTGGCTGGAGGACGTGCATGATCGTGTGGGGGTCGTAGACGTAGGGGTATGTTATGATAGTCGATAGAATCATCATCTCGTGAAAGCGCTAGAGTGAGTCTCATAATATATTTTGTCCAGCTGTAGTGTCTATCGTCAGTGGAGTTTGCACAAATCTCTTTTAGTAGTGCATATGCTGCTTTTATTTGTAATTTTGGTCGCATATTATATCGCTACTATCACCATACAATCCTTGAAAGTAGAAAGTATTATGATGAATAATAGTGAACTTAAACTTATGTTCTTTGTTAATAAAAGGTTGAATTACTGTGCGCGAGCTAGGTTTGCTTGATGTGAGAGAGTCATGCGGTTTGTAAGATTCTGTGTGTGTATATCTCTCTCAGTCGAGTTATTGTTGTAGGGAAGAAGCCCTCACTTTGACCGTATGAGATGTCTCACTGATTTGACTCGAGGTAATTTTGCTTGACAAATATGACATCTTGTTAAGATTTTTAAATACAGAAAAGCTGAAATCACCCGCCCCTCCCGTCCGTCTTGAACCGAGATTAATATCACGAGTGTAATTTAGGATAATTGTGTTACAGAAACAAGCGTGCATAAAAGTCGCGCGCACTGTGTAAGGAGATATTAGAGAGT
Organism: Tanacetum coccineum; assembly: GCA_026074375.1. Taxonomy (NCBI): domain Eukaryota; kingdom Viridiplantae; phylum Streptophyta; class Magnoliopsida; order Asterales; family Asteraceae; genus Tanacetum; species Tanacetum coccineum. Next base: position 70,671 of record BQNB010012519.1, read on the forward strand.
GAGTCCTCATGTAGTGTATGGAGATGATAGGGGATATACACCGCTGTAATAACATACTCTTCTACTACTCGCCGTGCGGATATTTAATTATGTATTCTGTAGTTTGGATTTTTAGATGTTTGAAACCACTAAGAAGATGTAATAATGGAGAAGGCAACAAAGGGGTAACCAAAGGTCGACGTGCATCTGTGTCTAGATATAGATAGTTAAAATCAAACTCCATTTACAGTGCAGAAAAGATACAGTATGTAGTGCTAATACTTATTTTTTGAATCCACTACTCGAACCACCTAATTCCCTTGTTCGCTGTCTAAACATCTAGAGCAACACGCAACGAAGGAGGACATCTATTTGGTTTTTTCGTCCTGAAATACGTAGGAAGAGCCTGTAATAAAAAGTGTATTAAGAGATGGAGTAGTCTGCTCTGAAGGATATATGGACGCAGAATCAATATTGATAGTTACTGTATGTATCTAACACTTAATAACATTGCATGGTGAGACAAATAAACCAAAAACTAAGGAAATAATACTGAAGTTAAGATTGAATTCTCCTAGGTGCTCTGACTTCCTTCGGAATCAGCTACCTCCTTAAAGAGGTGAAGATATAGGGAAGTTTCATTCTGCTGTTCGTACTATGGCAGACGTTAAGTAGAAAGTTCATTAACTGTGTGTGTGTGTGCGTTTGGCAAGACTTTTTAGTGGGATGTTAGCTGACTCCAAAAGCATCACTATTATTATGCCATTCATCTGTGTGTTACAAAAGTACGGTTTGGTGAATGGGAAGCTATGAACCAATAAACATCGGAGATAGAAGATGGAATAGAGTTAAGATGACAAAAAGTGTATCCTAAAGAATTAGTTTTAATTTTTCCTGTTGCATTCTTAGTCGTTACTTCTATATAATCTAGGACCTTTTGAAGATGGTCGTCTAAATAGTTTTATGGAGGACATCGCGCCTAATGTCCTGAAGACCCCAGGCCAGGTAGACATTTGTTAGAGAAAGGACTGATTTCTTTTGAGGTAGGAAATGTAATGAGTCTTATTCACGCTAATAGATGATAGGAATCTCTGGCAAGAGGTTTTTTTTCCACTACTATTTTGTTGAATCTATTCAAGCAATCCTTAAAGTGTGTGAATCTCGTTCTCTCAGATGTTGGACTATGTATGACGATTCTGAGCCTGTGGCTTTAGACGAAATTGTTAAGAAATTGACCGCCTTAGAGTGTGTGTTTAGCCATATGTGACGATTAACATGTCATGGATACATATAAGGAAGCAGACGAACTAAGGATCTCCTCGATAAATAAGGAGAAAGAAATTATTTAACGAGGCTGAGCTAGAGTATGAGAAGAAGGAGGATTCCGAGGAATACAAAGAGAGCAAAACTAACGCTATTAAAAATTATTCTAGAAAAGGCAGATGAAACCTGGTTGGAGGAGGGTTACCCAATGACGTAAGTATAGGGCTTCGTGTGATCCACATAATGACATATGTGATGGAGGAGGGTTACCCAATGACATAGAAAGACTTTATTGGGAAAACACAAATGATAATGAATGAGTGGATTTATAATGGGAGGAATTAAGATTCAATAACTAGGTAAGAATAAAATTCGGTAAAGTTTGTAAAATGACCAGAGATAGAATCCTTGAAGATTATTGGAGGAAAGTATTTAACGAGGCTGAGCTAGAGTATGAGAAGAAGGAGGATTCCGAGGAATACGAAGAGAGCAAAACTAACTCTATTAAAAATTATTCTAGAAAACGCAGATGAAACCTGGTTTAGTAGTATAAGTGATGACAAGAATGACTTGGGAGGAATAATTGATCAATTAAAACCGGATCTTTACGACAAATCCACTGACCCTGACAACGAAAACCATCATTAAAGAAAAAACAAATTGTTTGGAAAATTTTGTAAAGAACCACCACCAATCTTAATTGAAAAGATCGAGGTTACAAGATATAATATTGGCCCAGGCAAAACTTACACAAAAACAAAATTTTTAGGGATCAACAAAATACCCCGAACTAGCACCAATGTTCCCGGGTTTTAACCGAAATCGTGTCAACATTGTATTTTACATCTTTTAACACTTTAATTAAATGTTTTTACATAAAATAATGTAGTACAAAATAAAAAAAATATATAAATGATAAGCTAAACCACATAGTGGCCGGTTATGGAGCCCAAACAAACACCCCTTATTTTAATTGTCTATACAATTTAGGATTAGTTCCATATAAATAGATTTACCTTCCATTTAAAACCCATATAGCCCACATAGTAACAAAAAAAATCAGTCTCTTATCCTATGTTCGACGACACATACACATAAACCACCAAAACCATCACTTTAAATCTTACAACCACTTCCATTCATCTCCAAATCACTACTATATTAATCCTCATCATCCCTTATCAAAAAGAGTCCAACATGCATGATTTTATGAAGTTAATGGTTTTTAAAGATTTTTGATTTTGAAGGGTTTCATTGATTTTACGAACAATTGGTGCTATAAGGGTTTAATTGCAAGTAATTATATAAGATTTAGGATAATATGAGTTAGGGTTTTTGATTATTAAGGGTGTGTTTGGTCTCGTAAAATCAAAGGGAGGTTTTGATTGTTGGTTTTTTCTTTTGGTTCGATCTTGGCCGAACCCCAAGGGAGTGTTTGGTTCATTGTTTTCTTTAATTGTTACTACGTAAGCCCCGATCTCTTGTCTAATTGTTATTTTTAATTCAAGGGTTTATTTAATTTGTTTAATTTCTGTAAAATATGATGCATGCATGTTATAGGTGATTGTGAAAGAGATATGGTGATAGGTAATAGCTTAGGATGATTATAATTTAGGTTAGATTGGATTTTAGAAGTGGATTGGGACTAGTAATTTAGGACAACAGGTTGTTGGTGTGATGCCGAATAATTTTTAGCTTGAGGTCTGTGAGTTTATGAATTTTTTGGGTAGAGCAACATACAAGGTGAATGAGGTGCTTTGGATGGAGCCGTAAGTCCTCCGGATGACCAAGTTACGGCCAAATTAATGAAACTAGTCCAAATAGGTGACTTGCAAATAGTTTGTGTGTTAATGGAATATTTTTGGCTTAGAGCCTACTTTATCTTTACGTGTAAATGGTATCTTATAATCTATAGGTCTACTATGGTGAATTAGATGAGTTAGTTTCTCATATGGATAGTGTTAGGTTACGCCCAAGTTAGTTAAATTGTCATAAGATGGGTCATTGAATCTAGAGTATGAGATGGTAGTGTGATTAATGGAATACTCTTGAGAGATAGAAACGACGCCACATCACTCGAGCTCTCCTCTCTATCTCTTTAACTCGAATCTAGAGACTCCTATTGCCGTCAATCTGTGCCCCGTGAGTGCGATGGAAACAATATCAAACGGACCCTCACCCGAACCCCCACACCACAAATGGAAGAGCATCCCACTACCAACACGCTCCTGTACCATCAATTTCAAGTGTTGACACCAAACACTTCCTACATCCCACTCTCCTCCATCTCCGCTCTCTAGCCTCTGAACAAACTTTTACAACTTTATTCACAGCGACGCCTGCAATATGGAGGCCTCAACGACAATCACAATGAAGTAAAGCTGAAAAAGCGGCATCATCCACATAACCATCAACCACCTGAGCGCCGACCCTGACACACCAACCGTCTCACACCTCCGCCGCCTCTTCACACTCAAAAAACTCCACCCGCAATAGAGACCTCGCCACACTCTACCGACACTCGTTGGATGAAGAGTGGACGATAAAAATGGTCTAAATTAATAGAAATTGCGCACTAGCTCGCGCTTCAAATGACATTATATCTTATAAAATTTCCTCCCCCGAACTAGGTTTGTGACATCTCGATGAATTTCGTTCAGTAAATTAGGTTTTCGTGTAGAATTTGAATTGTTTAAATGTTTCGTTTTGTTTTCTCCGTCTTCTCTCACGGGAAGTTATTTCGTTATAATCTGAGGATCGGAGTCATCTGAGGTAGTGAAGTCACAGGAACCTAACGTTGTAGTATTTTGGCAATACCACGTTTTTATGTTTTAAGACAATATTTAAAATTTTGTAATTTTCTGTGTCTAACCGTCGACGTTAACTAGTTCGATTGTTTTTACGTGATACTTGAGGTTCTTCTCATTCTAATTTCATTCACAACTCATTTACACTTTACATTTGCTCTTTCTTTCTCTCTTGCTCATCCAAAACCCACGAACCATATGCATACACATACAAATCCACACATTTTTCATCTTTGATCAAAAACATTCAAAGACATATTGTTCGAGTTGATTGTTATTTCATCCGGGTATTTTGTAAAACAACGTTTGGGTTGTTCTTAGTTTCTATTCATCTTTCGTCGTGTTTCTTTGTAAGTCATCTTTACTTTTTCATAAATAAGTTGTACTTTTGCATTCGTATGATCATTCCGAACAAGGTGTACAAAGCGGATCGTTGTGAAAATCATTATCTATTTTTCTATAAAACTACAAGTCTCTAAGTTTAATCTTTTTGTTTATAAATGGAAGAACATAAAAAGTAGTTGTACTTTTGTGCATAAAAGTTCGTTGTGACTATTTTGATATATATATATTGTTATCACTACGGCTATATCGTTTATTTAAGATTTATCGTATATTAAGTTTAAATATTGTTGGCGAAGAGATTAAGTTAGATGTTGGATTTGTTGGAAGCGTAAATTGAATGTCGAAAAGGTTTAGGTTTAAGAACGGATTTGTTGCGATATTTGAGGTGTTGTCGAAAATAGATCGGATATTCTTTCGAGTCAATAAAAGATGTACTTTTGTAAAACGGATGTTTTCACGTGTCGAGGTTGATAAAAATGGAAAGTCGATATTTTTAGAAAGGTCATGCCGAAATTTCGTAAACTTTATAAAAGCGTCGAAAATATACTTTTATTATCAAACTTATGATAAAATGTAGAAAAACGTAAGTGTCGAGTTTAGGTCAACATTTTTAGTTATTGAGTCAACGTTGATGTGTCGGGACACTAAAAGACGAAATACACTAAAAGACGAAATACTATTAAATGGGACAAAATACACTAAAAGACAAAATACACTAAAAGATGAAATACACTAAAAGACGAAATACACTAAAAGACGAAATGCACTAAAAAAGATGAAAATATACTATAAAAGACAAAAATACACTAAAAGACAAATATACCTTAAAAGACAAATACACTAAAAGGACATAAATATTTTCCTAAGTTGTTTGAAGCGTCGAGATACTTGTCAAAACTTATAACTTTCGAAAGTACGTTTTAAAAAGGGATACGTCGTGTCTACTCGTGCTCGGATGATCAGTTCTTGCGTTAAACGTTGTTCGTGTGTACATCTTTCTTATAAACGACGACTATATGATAGGTTGTAGTTTGAACCGTGAGATTCATTTTTTTCACTAATTGATTCCTTTTGATCCACTACACCGTATAAGGTGAGTTCATAGCCCCTACTTTTTACTCGTTTTGGAAATACATATTTATTACTTGGGGTGGAAACATTGCTTGTTTTAAAACTGGACCAAGTACTGTAGTGAGATTTTTCCCTTTTTTACCGTGTTGTTCCTAAGTTAGCTTTTAGTCCACTTACTGCCGACATTTGAACTGTCAATCTCTTGGATGGAGGACCAGTCGAGGGAGCTGCTGAATGAATTAATAGATTTTTAGGACTAATTATCTCTTTTCCGGGTGAGTAGCGCTCCACTACCCACGGGGCGCTGATAAACGGATATATGTTATGTCGTACTGGTTTGGTTGACCTTTGGTCGGACACCTGGAAGGGCAAACAAATACTTATAGCAATGTACATGCTAACTTGCATAATTAGCTTCAGTGTCATGAGCTTAGTGCAACGTAAATACTTTTTATGTGAAGTTGTATCTGTTATAACTGTCGCATACGTGGTTGATATCTTGTGGTCCACTATAACAACGTTTGAACTAAACCTATGAATTCACCAACTTTATGTTGACGTTTTAAGCATGTTTTTCTAGGTGCTTAGCATGGATGCTGTTTGATTTGACTTAGGTGAAGTCTATTGCCGTGTACCGGTTTACCAGGAGATTTATCTATGTCTTTAAATACTGTTGTTGAAATTATTTAAGCTTCCGCATTTTAACTTTGAATCTTTTAAATTTAATCGATGTAAAACTTATTATTATTATTTTAAAACTTTGCAACGGTGTTTATTTTTCAAAACGTACCCTTAGAGGTCGTTCTTTATGCTTTGTACTTGAGATGCTCAATAAAGTCACGCCTTTGGACACGTATTCCGTCCAGGCCCCGTCTGGGGGTGTGACATAATCCCCGGTACATTTGACCATTTAAGATCCTTAAAAGGGTCGGCCCAGTGGCATATACACTTGAGCTTCCTGAAGAACTCAGTAATGTCCACAGTACTTTCCATATTTCTAATCTAAAAAAAATGCCTATCTGACAAATCCCTTGTCATTCCAATGAAAGAGCTTCGGCTTGATGTCAAACTCAACTTTATGGAAGAACCAATAGAAATTATGGATCGAAAAGTCAAGCGACTGAGACAAAGTTGTATTCCTATAATCAAAGTAAGATGGAACTCTAAAACAGGACCAAAATTTATGTGGGAACGCGAAGATCAAATTCGTGCCAAGTATCCGCATCTATTTTCAAACATCATTCCAATATTCAACTAAATCTCAGGACGAGATTTCTTTTAAGGTTGGGAGACTATAGCAACCCACAATTTTCATCAATGTAATTATCCATCTATTAAATTAGATGCAATTGTCATCAATGTAATATCTACTTATTAAATTAAGTACAACCATTTTCACGGGAATATTTTTGCTTTATTCCACCTATTATGCAACATAACTTGCATAACCTAGTAAACGAGCTCATGCAACCTACCTATGCCAATTTTATCAATGTTTATAGCCAGTAAACGTTATAATATGTCAAGCAATATGTTTTAAACTCTATTTTATCATACGTTATCTATTTAACGTACTTTTCAAAACGTTATTACAAAACAGATTTCAAACGTTAACGTTTATATCAACACCCTAATTATATGAAATATTTACATATAAAGTGAATGTTTAAGCTTGCAAGGCATGTGTACAAGTGTATAATGCAGAACTTTTAAATATTAATTCCCTCCAAAACCAATGTAGAACTCCCTAAAGCTCAAAGTATAAGTTAAACATGCATAGAATTCAAACTATGTCATTTTCCCTCTAAAATCATGTTTATTTCTTACCACGACTTTAACACAAGTCACAACACTTAAAGTATAACTTCTAAACCAAGAAACTAAACCCTAAACAAAACCCTAATTCTAAGCTAAACCTAGACGAAAACCCTAAACACCTAAAACTAGTTCTAACCTAAAAATCAAGCACCTCAAGCACCATATAAGAGCAAAAAGAAGGTTTAAGCTAAGTAGAAGCCAATATTTAAGAAGAAAGAAGTCTTTGATTCATAACTTAAAGTGTTCAACCCATTTCATCAAATTTGAGCCATTCAAGCTTTTGTAAGTCTTCACCTTGTTCTATAAACTCTTGTATTGTTTTAGATTATACATCAGCTCCTATACATCCTTATGATCTCATGAAATCAGCCCTTAAACCCTAAAGCTTGCTCATTTGGTTTTCCTAAACCAAACACACTCTAAAAACCATAAAAAGCTCCTTTCGTGTATCTAACAAGCTATAAGCCATAAGATGTTATAATAACCTATTACAATAAGCTCATTTATCATTTCTATAAGCTTTAAAACTAATCTTAAAGCCTTAAACCTATCGGGTTAATCATTTTAAACCAAACAAACCCGTTTTGGATTTTAAAGCTCACAAGCTATTTTCATAAACTATAAGCTCATAAAAGTTACATATTTTAGTTTATAGTAATAAGCTATAACCTACAAAATTTATTTCTAAATCAAAAATATCAATATTATGGTTTTTGGACTTAATTCGCAATTGGTTTCATGCAAAGGGGTATATATTGTAAATTCTTGAAACGTATAACTAGAGGGGCTAAAAATGTAATTATCCTAAAGTTAAACTTCAGGGGTTGTTTTGTCATACTTGAAAGTTAAAGGTTTAATGTTTTTAAAATATAATTAAAGGGTTAATTTAGTAAATTTATATATATATATATATATATATATATATATGAAGGGTATATATTGTCATTTTCATATTCTCAAAGGTATAAAATGTAATATTTTTATATTAATTATAAAAATATATTTAATTATTATAAGACTCGATTTTA
>BQNB010012520.1:16248-78980 GCA_026074375.1 Tanacetum coccineum
ACCTGTACTACCATTAGATTGATTCCCTGCAACAACTGGCTCATAATTCATAGACTTTGTTAGAGCATCTATATCAAAAAGCCAATTAGGTATATTTTCTGCAATATTAGGTGTTTCTTCACTAAACTTGACATGCAAGTTCTCTTCTACTATACTGGTTCTACTATTAAATACCCTGAATGCTTTGCTATTGGTAGAGTACCCTACAAAGAACCCTTCATCAGCCTTTCCATCAAACTTACCTAGGTGAGCTATGGTATTAAGGATTGTAACAGGACACCCAAATGGTCTCATAAAGCTTAAGGCATGTTTTCTACCTAGAAAAAGTTCATAAGGGGTCTTGTTGTGAGGCTTGATAACTAACACCCTATTTTGGACATAACAAGCAGTATTAACTGCTTCAGCCCAGAAAGTTGTTGGCAATTTTGAATCAGCTAGCATAGTCCTAGCAGCCTCTATTAGTGTCCTATTTTTCCTTTCTGCTACTTCATTTTGTTGTGGAGTCCTAGCAACACTAAATTCCCTCTTAATACCCTTCATTTCATAGAACTGATTCATGACCTTATTCTTGAATTCAGTCCCATTGTCACATCTGATCACTTTCACCTTAAGGTCTATTAGATTTTCTATGCCTGTCTAAATGTTTTAAGGATTTTACTAGTTTCATCCTTAGTGGCTAAGAAGAAAACCCAACTAAACCTACTATAGTCATTTGTGACAACTAGGCAGTACATCTTTTTCATTAGACTCTTTACAAATGTTGGGCCAAATAAATCCATATGCAACATTTGTAAAGGTTGGCTGATTGAACTGACTATTTTGGTCTTACAAGAGGCTCTGTGTTGCTTTCCCTTCTGACAAGCAACACAGGTTTGATTAATTTCAAAAAGTTTTGAAGGTAAACCTCTTACAAGGTTTCCTTTAACCAGTTTATTTATAGTTTTGAAATTTATATGCCCAAGCCTTCTATGCCAAAGATTAGATTCATCTAATGTGGCCTTTGCAAAGAGATAAGTTAGACCTCCTAAAGGGACAATATTCTTTAAATCAACACTGTACATGTTATCTTTTCTAGGAACTCTAAGCAAGACATGATTTTCATCAAGTAGCTTAAAGTCAGGAGACAAAACAACACATTCAGTGTCTGTAAAAAGAACACTGTTTTTCTTGTCACACATTTATGAGACACTAAAATGGTTAAACTTACGCTCCTTAACAAAGTACACATCTTCAAAATCCAATTTACCTGTACTGATTTTACCTTTACTAGTGATTTTACCTCCTTTGGGATCTCCTCCAAAGGCAACAAATCCACCATCAATTTCTTCATAATCTGAGAGGTAGGACTTGTTTCCAGTCATGTGCCTAGAGCATCCATTATCAATTACTCATTTTTCCTATAATTCTAGTTGTGGATTGCCCTGCACAAAAAGTAAGAGAATCAGGCTCTCTTGGGGACCCAAGCCATTACAGACTTGGATATGACTTATGCATCAACATAGTCAAATCTTTTAAAGTTCATTGATGCACCATTGTGTCTGGAGATATGGTCTAAAACTTTTTGCTTTGGTCTCCAAACCCAACATGCTGAGGCCTTAACAACATTAGCCTCATTTCCTTTATTATCACTTACTACTGCTTTTGACCCAACAGTAGTAACATTTCTTCTAACAGTATTAACTTTTTCATTTAAATTACTGTTCTTATTTGTTGTAAACTTGTTAAAGGGCCTTCTAACATGTAAATGTGCTCTATTAAAAACATTTGATATTGTCCTTGCACTATTCACTGTTGGTCTTGGGTAGGCAGTATTAATTGGTCTGACAGTATTAATTGGTCTGGCAATATTAACTGATATTGTTGCTTTTGAAGAGTTTTGCCTAGCAGTATTAAGTGTTTTATGACCAGATTTCATTAAGACTGCTTTTGGAACAAAATTTCTTTTTGGATGAGGGTGAGTCAATCTTTGAGAATTTTGGTGATTCACCCTACTAGCATTGTTCCACACAGGTTTTTCCACCATTTTATTTTCACAAAAATCACAATCTTTGATTAAATGGTTAAAACTGCCACACACATAACAAGCTTTATTTTTAAACTCAAAATTACTTCCTAATTTCTGAGTCATCAAATTATTCCAGTTTATCTTGTTACCTTTAGGACTTTGACTGCTTTTCCTAAGGTATTTAGCTTGCTTATTATTCTCTACCTTCTCAACAGACTCCCTAGGTATTTTCACATGCTCATTAGATTTAACAAATTCCACTTTAGTAAAACTAGGTTTTCTTTGTTTAGACTTAAACTCAGTCTCATTCTCATCCTCACTGTTAGATATCCAGTCTTCAATAAGTGGTTCACTAACAGACTTAGGTTTTGACTCACTAGTCTTAACTTTACTAGTTGCAACTGCAGGCACACTAGTTATTGACTCACTAAAAACATATTCTTCCTCATCAGCAAGTACCAAATTAGGTTTAGGGGGCATGAAGTTTCTAGTATAAGGAGGTGGAACTGCATGATACCCTTCACATGTTTTATACTTATCATTCACCTGACTATCAAACACTTGACTATCAACCACTTAACTATCAACCACTTGACTATCATACCCTACACCAGTCTTAAACTTATCACATACGTGAATCTCTAACAGTTTGCTTAGATTCTTAGATGAATTTTCAAACTTTTCTAAGGTAAGTTTTAAATCATCTCTTTCCTTTTTAGCTTTTTTAAATTTCTTTCTAAGCTCTGTTAGTGCATTATCTCTCAATAGTAATATCAATTTTAAAATCTTTATGTCCTCTTCAAAAACAACCCATTCTTTTTTATACACATCTAGTCTAGCCTCTACAAAGATTCTAAGACCTACTTTATAAGCTCCTACATTTAATTGAGACTTTTATTAAAATCTTTTGTCAGATTATCATAATGTTCTATGAGAGTTTCATAAGATTTTTTAAACATGCTTTAGAACAAGTAAGATACCTCAGAAACTGAGCTTGAAGAACCTTAAAGAAAAGAACCTGAAGATGTATAGTCATAAGTGCAAAGTTTATTAGGTCCTTCTTTAGAGCCGGTCACTCCAAGTCATTACACCCAAGTCTAACTTGAAGCCAACCAAAGCGTTTACTCTGTTGTTTCCAACTGTCACATTCCTCCTATATGGTTCTCTATTCCTGTTCTCCTTTGGAGCCCTGCACACCCTTGCAAAGTGGCCCCTTTATACAATAAAGCATTCCACCTTTGATTTGTTAAACCTATGTCTAAAACCATTGGCACTAATCTTCCTTCCAGTCTTATTTAGGAATCTTCTGGCTCTCATTGTCAGGGCAATAGCCATCTCTGCCACTTTAGATCCATATCTTCCATCATCAACAACAATCTGTTGTAATTCCTCATTAGCTAATTGTGGACTATTTTTTTATTTTTTTTTGGGGGGGAAAAACTGGTTTACAAAGAAAGAATAGATCACAACCATCACTCATACTATCAGTATTGGCAGAGTTAGAACCATAAGCTTGATTGGAACTGCCAGAGTTATTGGAAGACACAAAAGCCACATTTTGTGAATTTTGGTTTGAGCTTGATGACCCTTTAACTTCAGTTTCATAAATCTTCAGATTGTTGTATAGGTCATCCATGCTCAAGGTGTCTAAATCAGGTTTGTTCCTCCAGATCAAGGTATGAGTCTTCCATTCTGATGGGAGACTTCTTAAAAACTTCAGATTCATATCTTCTTGAGAAATAGTTTCACCCAGAATCTCTAGCTGACTGATAAGCTTTTGAAGCCTATCATAGGTTTGATCAAGTCCTTCTGAGCTTGATCCATTGAAATTCTCATACTGTTGCTTTAGAAGTGTCTTCTGAGTTTTCTTTGACTCCTTATTACCTCCAAACCTTTTCTCTATAGCTTCCATCAGAGTCTTGGCACATTTGTAGGTATTAAACTTTAGTTGATGTTCATTTGGAAGAGCCATCAACAATGTACCTCTTGCCTTTAACTCATTCTTTCTTGCTAACTTCTCCTCTGCAGTTGTAGGAGGATATGTTTGCTCAACACCATCAACAATTTTATTTAGTGGAGGTGAGTCTCCATTTACTATTACTTCCCAAAGAGCATAATCTGTCATTAGGAAGTACTGTTCTATCCTCATTTTCCAAAGCTCAAATTCACCTGGATTGAGCACTGGAAGTTTTGCAGCAGCAACCATTGGTGAAGATACTGCCTCCATGTTTTCACAAACAAATAGATCTGGTATGTGTAGATTGTTTCTTCTTATTCAAAGTTTCTCAACAAGCTCTGATACCACTTGTTGATCCCACTTGAATAGATCTTGCTTAGCTTGTAAAAGGCTTAGTTGTATTGAATAAATCCAAGACAACTATGATAGAAACTTTGATTGAATATATCAAAGACTATGCAGAATCTAGTCTATGATATTAAGAAGAATAAGCAATAAAATAGTAACAAACAAGATTGTATAATACCAAACTTTCAGCCTCAATATATTAATACGAACACTCTTAATAGTGTTAGGGTTATACAAAACCTTGAAGCTATAACAAAATGATTTCTAGATGATATATGAAGATAAGATATTGAGATACTAACCTACATACCCTAGGGTCTCCTTTTATACACCAAGGAACCCTAATGGGCTTACAACGCGTTTTCTATACATACATATCTTTTCCTAAAATATCTCATTCTTATCACAACATTAGTACTAACATATAACTAACAGTACTAACTTATAACTGATAGCAGAAACTCTTCTAGTAGTAGTAACTAATACTAGCAGTAGTAATTTTACAACTAGCAGTAGTAATGACTTAGAATATTTCCTGCAATCTTCACCAGCAGTAGAAACTATAACCAGCAGTAGTAATCTTCATAACTAGCAGCAGTAACTTAAACTAGCAGTATTAACAGTTAAGAAGCCTTTTATTCCCAACAACTTGCTTCTTTCCTTTCGACTCAGGGCATTAGCCACCACGTTCACCTTTCTTGGGTGATATCGAATCTCACAGTCATAGTCGCTCAACAACTCTAACCACTGTCGTTGTCTCATGTTCAGCTCCTTCTGACCAAGAATGTGTTGCAAACTCTTGTGATCAGTAAACACGACACACTTCGTACCATACAGATAGTGTCTCCACATCTTTAAGGCAAACACTACTGCATCAAGCTCTAGGTCGTGTGTAGTATAGTTCTTCTCGTGAACCTTGAGTTGGCGGGATGCGTAAGCTATGACCTTCTCCTTTTGCATCAAAACCGCACCCAACCCTTTATGCGAAGCATCGCAGTATACCACGAAATTCTCACTTCCCTCGGGTAAAGCCAAAATTGGCGCACTATACAATTTTTGATTCAACAAATGAAACGCAACCTCTGCCTTTTCTCCCCAATCAAACTTCATGCTTTTCTGAGTCAACTTCGTCATAGGCCTGCGATTTTCAAGAAATATTTGATAAATCATCAGTAGTAACCAGCCAAACCTAAAAATTAACGAATCTCGGTTGGTGTCTTGGGTGACACCTAATCCTTGATGGACTCAATCTTAGCTGGATCAATGTGAATGCCTTCACTATCAATCACGCGACCAAGAAATTGTATCTTTGATAGCCAAAACTCATACTTTGAAAACTTGGCGTACAACTCCTCCTTCTTAAGTAACTTCAGAATTAACTTAAGGTTCCCTTCATGCTCTTAGAGTAGATCAAAATATCATCGATGAATACAATCACGAATCTATCCAGATACGGTTTGCACACCTGATTCATCAAATCCATGAATACTGTCGGTGCGTTAGTCAAGCCAAATGGCATTACTTGGAACTCATAGTGACCATAGCGAGTCTTAAAGGCTGTCTTTGAAATGTCTTCCTCACGAACTCTGAGGTGGTGATAACCAGATCTTAGGTTGATCTTAAAGTAGACTCTTGACCCTTGGAGTTGATCAAACAAGTTGTCGATTCTCAAAAGTGGGTATCGATTCTTCACAGTAAGTTTGTTTAGTTCATGATAGTCGATACACATCCGAAAAGATTCATCTTTCTTCTTGAGAAACAAAACCGAGCTCCCCAGGGTGAGGAACTAGTTCTTATAAATCCTCTGTCAGAAAGTTCTTGCAACTGAGTGGATAACTCTTGCATCTCGACTGGTGCTAATCGATATGGGGCTCGTGCTACAGGTGCAGCACCAGGGACTAAGTCGATTTGAAATTCAACTTGTCGATCAGGTGGTAGTCCAGGCAAGTCTTCTGGAAAGACTTTTGGAAATTCCCGTACAATTGACACGTACTTAAGTCGCTTCTCCTATGACTTGTCCTCAGTCTTCTTGGATGTAACTTGCGCTAGATAAACTTGACATCCCTTATGTATATACTTTTGGGTCTTCGTACACGATATGATGTTCAGCCTTGACTTACTTCCGTCGTCACAATCATCACCTCGAATTATCAACACTTTATCTCCATAAGGGATACAGACGACCTTCTAGTCACAAACAATCAACGTGTGGTATTTCGCTAACCAATCCATACCGATAATGACGTCGAAACTACCAAGTTCTATGGGCATTAAATCTATGTTGAACGAATGACCTAACAATCCTAACGTATAACCTCTAAGGACAACATTTATTTATGAAATTCTTTCGTCGGCAAGTTCTACGACATAACTAGTGTCTAAAGTGGATGGTGCAACATCAAGCAAAGCACTAAAGGTAGACGACACAAAACTCCTATCGGTACCCGAATCGAATAACATAGAAGCATAACAGTTATTAAGAAGGAACGTACCTGTGAGAACGTTGGAATCGGGGTTTGCTCCTCCTCCTCCAATGGCGTAAGCCCTTGCTGTAGCTTCGTTACCACCAGTCTGGTTTTCAGTCTTGTTTCCATTCTTGTTTCCAGTCTTGTTTCCACGATTCTGATTCCTCAACTTAGGACAATCTTTCCTAAAATGTCCCGACCTTCCACACTCATAACAAACAATACCCGGCTGATTCCCAATTGGGGCTCTTTGGGTGTTTGGAGTAACAGTGACCTTACAATCCCTAGTCATATGACCGACTCTCTTACAGTTTCCACACCTCACAGTACACTGTCCTACATGGTGCAACTTGCACTTGTTGCAGTAGGGAAGAGATCCAACATACCTCATTTTCTCATTGTTCTCAACCGTGTAAGCTCTTTCCACATTCTAGCCTCAAACATTTTGCCGCATATCCCTTAAGCTTTTGATCCATTAAGTTGTTGGCAATGCGAATTGCATCTTGAAGTTTAGTGGGTTTAGCAGCGATTACACTCCCCTAGATATTGTCAGGCAAACCTCCAATGAATCTCTTAACTTTGTCCTCCTCATTTGGGACCATTCTATTACATAATAGTACCAGTTCCTGAAATCTTCTGGTGTAAGCAGTCAAATCATTTCCTTTCACAGCCAAGTTCCATAACTTAGTCTCCATCTTCTGGATCTTATTTCTTAGACAGTACGCCTCTGTCACCAGCTTCATGAGCTCTGTCTAACTTATAGCGTAGGCGGCCTCAATCCTAATTGTTCTCTTATGGGAGTTCCACCATGTCAATGCACTGTTCAGAAGCGTGCACGTAGCATACTTCACTTGGTACTTCTCTGGACAGTTGCTAATGTGAAACATTGTTTCCATCTTCTCGAACCAACGAGTTAACCTAACAACTCCTTCCGTCCCATTAAACCTAAGAGGCTGGCACTTTATGAAGTCTTGATATGTGCACTCTCGAACAACATGCACAAAACCTACAGGATTATAACCATTTCTGCCTCCATTCCCATTACTATTCCTATTCGCTCCTCTATTTCCATTTCCTTCATTTCCATTTCCTCCATTTCTATTTCCTCCACTTCCATTTTCTCCATTTCTATTTCCTCCATTTCCATTTACTTCACCCTGTTCACCCCCGTCTCCTATAAGGGGTTCAAGGTTCCTGGCAGCGTCACGAGCTCCCAACGCTCCTGCCAATCGACGGTCGATTTATTCGTTAACTCCTTCACGTATCCTTGATGCTCCAGATCGTGTGTTAGGCATTGTCCTACAACATGACAATACACAACATGATGAAATTTCATGGTGATACCTGTTGATCCCAATATAATAGATCTTGATTAGCTTGTATAAGGCTAAGTTGTATTGAATAAATCCAAAACAACTATGATAGAAACTTTGATTATGAATATCAAAGACTATGCGGAATCTAGTCAATGATACTAGGAAGAATTTTAATGAAACAATAATGAACAAGATCAATAACAAATAGTTTACCAAGCTTTCAGCCTCAATATAAAACAAGTACTCTCAATAGTTTTAGGGTTACAAAACCTTAAAGCTATGACAATTCTATGAATGACTTGTTTTTTATACATACAACTCTATACCCTAAGCCCTCCTTTTATACACCAATGAGTCCTAGTTGATTTACAATATATTCCTAAAACATATAATATTCTACATGATCTATTCTATAGATAACTCATACTTATCCTGTAAGTAATCTTGTTCTTCAATCAATCTTTATCCTTTATCAGTTGTAACCTTTTAGCAGTTGTAACTCTGTCAGTAGTTGTAACTTTGTACCAGCAACATTAATTCTGAACACAACAGTAGTAACTTTTGTACCAGCAGTACTAACTGTGTACAAGCAGCATTAACTACTTAGAAAGTTTTCTTCAAATCGTCTAGTAGTTTACTAGATGTTACACTAGCAGTACTAACTTTGCGAGCTAGTAGTATCTAGCAAGGTTACTTAATAATATACTAGCAGTAGTTTCTTACACTAGCAGTAGTAACTAGCAGTACTAACTAACTAGGCATATTTTTCATTTAAAAGATTACTAACATCACTAATTTATGCTTAGCCAGTACTAACTCTAACCTTAGGATAGTGTATATTCAAGAACATCACTTGAATTTGTGATTATTAATCATCCAACAATCCTCCCCTAAACTTGATATTTTTCTTCAAAATCTCAAGTTTCTTTATTGAAAGCTTCATAATTACCAGAAGAATGCTTCCAAACACTTCATTATTTCTTGAGCTGCTTTGTCATAAGCTTAAGAAGCTGATAAACAATTTCATTTCAGATGATAGTTTGAAGCTTTTGTTCAACTTCTTGTTATTGTTGCTGGTGTCAAAGGGATATCTCTTCTCAACCACGTAAAGAGATGCATGTCGCTTGAAAACTTCATTAAGTGTACTCCACGGAATCAAATAATTTCCAAATCAAACACACTTTGTTTTCCTAAGTAGATTTCTTCCCACACTGTATCTTTTATATTTATGCTCAAAACATTAACATTAGATCACCCCATAGTTACTCTTCTCATATCCTCGACGCATCTCTGAGCGAGAATAAGATATATTTTGACGTGCGCGAGCGCAGGCCCCCCCCCCCCCCCCCCCCCCCCCCCCCCCCCCCCCCCCCCCCCCCCCCCCCCCCCCCCCCCCCCCTTACGTAAGTGTAAGAAACTTAGAGAGAGAAAGAAGAGTGGAGGATTGTTTAGTCTTGCATATAAAATGAATAAGAAACAACCAACCCCATTTCCATGTGTGAAAAGAGGTATATATACGTACACAGGCACATATAACGCCTATGTTAAGTATTCATAGGTCGGGCTCGACTTTGGTTGTGCTTTTGGCCCGTAACACATACAATATTAGATTAAACCTCGAGCCCGTGTACCGACTAGCCTATTACATAAGTTACAAAGTTCTTAAGACGTAGTGACCCGACATAATTTATAATTACTTTTACTTCATTTGTAATGACCGTTGCTTTTTTTGTTCGACTCAATATTTTGAGGCTAACAAGAATGGCTTAATACTTTTGAAATTTTGAAATTTTCAATGGGTTAAAACTTGCCTACCACCCCTATGCATGCAAAATTTATGCCAAAAACCAAAAAAAAAATGTGCCCCCCTAAAAGCTGCCAACTTGTTTGCCATTTCACATGCTAATGTTTTCCCACCAAAAGCAAAAAAAAACTGTTTTAAAAATTGGTTTTGGAAACCGGTTCAGTTAAAACCGGTTTCAAACCGGTCCACACCAAAATGCATAAAACCCGTTTCTAGAATGCCGGTTCGGTTTGGTTATAACCGGTTCCACCAAAACCGGTTTTATGAAAAACCGGTTTCCAATTTTTTTCCCGGTTCGTTTTGTGAACCGGACTAGAGATAGAGAGACTAGGTTTTTTTTTGTACACCCACCTGGTTTTTCTAATATAATATAAAGAAAAGATGAAAATACTCTCCTAACAAACGGTCAAACGGGAGTCAAACAGAAGGCGTCAGTAAAATGAACTAAACCGGAAACGAGTGTATTACTTTTAGACTGAACCCGAAACCTAAAACTAGCAATTGATCTTCAATTTTAATAAACTTTGCATCCTTTGCAATCTCCTCGATACAGACCATATTTTTTTGATAAAGAGTGTCTAGTTTCAAAGGAATGTAACGATTTATTTATAGGGTGAAAATCGAGTTTTATGACAAGTTGGGTGGAAAAGGAAAAATGCGCGAATAAGGATATATAGGCCTGGGAGAAAAAAAGACCTCATAGACCAACCGCGCGAGCGCAAAACGACAAAAAAGGGAACAATAAAGGTCACTATAGAACCCTTGCGTTCAGGGACCGATGCAATCAAAATTTAGAGTGAAAAGACGATTGTGCTCTTTAGTGGAAGGGCGATGTGGCCTAGATAACGACAGAGATAACCGTGGCATAACAGGGCTTCAGGGACCAAACGGCAACAACAGTGCCAAAAAAGGATCCCGAATGAAAGTCTCCGTTATCTAGGGATCAAACGGGCAAACGGGGTTAAGTACAGGAACGAGCTGTGTAATTTACCAAAAAAACTATGAGATGCCCGTTAAATCACAAGGACCAAAACTGTAGTTAACTCACAAAAATAATGCGAAGATAAAGAAAAGAGTCGAACCAAAAAACCTCTAAAAAATTCCCCCCAAAAAGAAAAAAACGGTTTGCAAAACTTAAAGAAACACAAATCCCCCCAAAACGGTTAACAAGAAATCGATCAATCAACCATTCCTTGCACAAAAAGGTACACCTGTTCATGATTTTTTTATCTGTAAAGGCAACTAATGCAGTTAGTCTTATGGGATTAGGTATTTACAACTAATGCATGATTAAATTATGTAAAGATATATGATTGATTTAGTAACTGTTTACCTTGTTGTGTTTAAGTTGTACCTTTTTATGATTCTTTTTGTGTATCATTTACGGATTGAACTCGCGTGTTTGATAGATGCCGTTTTTTTGCATACTTTTTCTTTTCATTCAAGATACCTCTTTGTTTATTAGCTGTGTGTGTAGATTAACCAGATTGCGAAAACGGACGAATTTTGGGTTATTGTAGGAGTAGGATTGGGTTATTTTTTGTTGTCAAAATCTTTTAGATCGGCTTACTGTTACTGCTGACTTTTGTAAATTGAGATCAACTGTTACACACACGAGGATATGTAATGTTGAATTTATGTTTATGTAGCAAAGTAGATTAACTTACTAAGTGTACAAAATTGCTCTAAAGAATGTTTAGAATCATATCAATCTCTTCAAAAACAGTTTGATCAACAACGCGTATGTCTAAATAAAACTAATCTAGAAATAATAACTTATCAATTAGGCTTAGAATCAGAAAGCTAGAATTTGTGTGTATCAAAAGAATATAGCTGTGTATGGAGGAAGACATTGCCATTTTTAAAATAGTATTTAAAGTAAGAGATATCTATCCATAGCTAAAAATCCTTTTAGCAGTAAGGCGTATAAGAAAAAGATGATTTTAAAACTTAAAATAGAGAAGTTTAAAACACTCTGTGAAGCTAAACTAAAACTATAACATCAGTAAGTGTTTAAAACAAGTTTAAGTGTTGGGTTTGACATTTAAATAATGAAAATGAATTAATGAGATGTCATCTGAGATCAAAAATAGAAGTGTTTGAAAGTGCATTTGAAGTAGTGTGAATGAGACTGAAGAGGAAAAAAATCATGTAAATTAATACGGTTTAAGAAGTTGCGGGATATCCACATTTCCCCCTCCCCTACATAAGATAGGAACTAACAATGCCCACAAGACCTGACTGTCTTTGCTGATTAATGATTCTGTCTATAAGACTAATGTGAGTGAAACTATCACTAGTGTGCCTAGAAATGAATCAAATGCATCTAAGTCTAGTAAGGATAGTTTGGAACAACCTAAAGATGTTAGGCCTAGTGCTCATACTAATCTCTTCTCATACTGAAAACTCCATGAATTGAACAGAAACTCATAACTCAAACATCATCATCATCCCAAGAATCACAACACACCATACTGTCCGAGAGCAAACCGACTTCTATCATTGTTTAAAGCCAAACCTGCTCGGTTCAAACAATACAAGAATTTCTTTCAGGAGTTACATGGACGGTATACATATTTGTTTGAACATCTCAAAGAAAGATTTTTGTCAAGGAAGTCATTTGATACTCTTGCGATCTCGTCAAAAGTAATGTCGAAATCATATACCCACTATGGTTGAAACGCACATGTAAGGAGCAGGTGAAAAAAGCCAATTCCTGAGCAGTGTTAAGCTCAAGTCCAGTAATAATGTAGCGAAGGGCGATTATGGAAAGACAAAAGACACAGAACGGATGGATGATTCTGCTCTAAAGCTATCTTACAAGAGCGTGGGAATATACAGGCTGAAATCTCCTCACAAATTCAGAAAGCAATTGACCATCACATTCCTTCTCAAGTTGATGCGTCAGTACGAAGTTATATGTCTGGTCACATCCTTCATGTTCACCCAGCTCAAACACAAACACTATATGTTCTAGAACAACAATATCAACTATATCTCTCTATGAAAGAGACAGTAAAACTAACCCCTCTCAAATTGCAACAACACGACATAGCAATATGGCCTTGCACTTCAGATGAAGTTTTTGAGAATCTTCAGGTACCCAAACCACAAACTAACATTAGACCTTTTTGCCGTTTCGCACCAGGAGATCAGGAACGCATCCTCAAGATGAGATGCTCATCTGAGAGGGAGAAAAGAGCAAAGCGTAGAAGACATCTGAGTACGAAGTGTATGTGTCTGGAGAGTCATCATCTAGACAAGTCAATGAAGAGGAATGAGGTCCTTCTACTTCAGGTAATCAAGAGCAAGAAGATGATTATGATTTCTGGACTGATTCTTATGCTTCAGATGATCCTTGAGGAAATATCAACGAAAGCAAGTATCACAAGATATTATGGAAGAAGTATCTCTGACAATTGAAAGAACAAAAGTTAAAGAAAAAGGCAGATGAGATGCTGAACAAAGATGTACTTCAAGATGAAGCAGCAATATCATATTGATCAGATGAAGAATTTCTTGCAAAGTGATATTGTTTGGGAAAGTAGAAAGGAAATTATTGTCTCTCTACATCCACGAAAGACCACACCTCTCGTTCAAAGCTGTCAAAGAGATCCCGAAGCTCCAGCACTATCTTTGATAAATCAAGACCTTTTGTATCTGAAGAAAGGAAGTTCAGCCTGAAGACATCGTATTGTCACTTCATAAGGTTCCCAGCAATCAACTTTAGATGAGATATCGAAGAACACACTTCCATATGGGTGAATAAGAGTGTTAAGAAATTCAAGTCCTTATCGCGCGATATGGTTGAACTTTGGAAGAAGTCCTCTATGCAAAATCTTCTACACACTGAAGACAAAAAGGAGCCTGTGACCAAAGGGAAAGATGGTATTTGAACTCAAAGATCAGTCAAGTATCAAGACATACTGGGAATTGGGTCAATGAACACAATAATACAAGTATATGATCTCATTGTCCTCAGAGATATTGCAAGAAGAGATCAATGATTCATTGTGTCGCTTACCAAGCCTGATGTACAGTAGAATCTCAATAAGAAAGGATAATGAGGATATGTACTTGATATATTATGTAATGGCAAGGTGTCCTACTATGCAGAAACAGGGTTGCTATGGTCTTTATCAGTATTCATCAGAAGTTCAGTGATATGGGAAAGAGTGCATGGTTTTTAGCTTGGAATTGAAAGTTAATCAACAAAAAGTTAATCTCACAAGCACCCACAATGTTCGTTCCTAGGCAAGTTGAAAAGCACAGAATTTCTCTATCATCTATGAGCCCATGCCATGAATCAAATACAAAGAATATAAGAAAGTAGAAAAGGTTGAGTGAGACATTCAGAGATTCATAATTTTGTGATGCAACGTAACAAGTACTAAAATGATGATAAAGTTACAATATTATGTGAGCATGTGTTATGTAGAAAAGAACTCACCAAGATGAAGTTGAGTAACTAAAATGTTCGAAGAAGAGATGAATTAGATTGAAAGCATCGTAATCAAATGAAATGATTTGTGTGGACAAGTACTCTGGATTCAAAATCAAATGCTGGATTATGGATACAACTTCATGAATACCAAGATTTTCATTGATAATGAAAGCACAATCTGCATAGTTAAGAATCCAGTGTTTCACTCCAAGACTAAGCACATTAAGATTAGACATCACTTCATCAGGGATTCAAATGAGAAGAAGCTTATACAGATGATTAAGATTCACACAAATCAAAATGTTGCAGATCTCCTCATAAAATCATTTGATGTTGGCAGATTTCAATATCTAATTGCAAGTATTAGAATGCTTAACCTCTGAAGCATTGATTGAGGGGAGGTTAATTGTATTATTATGCAGCAGAAATGATGCTTGAACTGGAATGGAACAGTAGCTAATGATGAAGTTCAAGTTAGTGTTGTTGGCCTAACTTACTTTTGGTAAGTATCATTACTACTGCTGTTATAATTAATACTGTGAGATTTGAGAGAAAGAAAAACAGATAGAGAGAAAAGTAAGTTTAAAAGAATAAAGAGATGTGTGAACCAAATACAGAAAGAGTGTTTAAGTGAGAAAAAGAAATAAGAGATGTAGTGAGTTCAAAAACAGAAAGAGAAATTTGTAAAATAAAAATAGACAAAGTGTTTCAGTAAGCAAAAGAATTGAGAGATACAGTGAGCTTAAAAGCAGAAAGAGAGCTTGTGAGAATCAACATTGATGATGGAAATGCATTTTGGAACGGAATTGAGGTTAAAACTGGTACCTCGAAAGTTAATATCGCTAGGCTAAACTTAGTACTGCTGAGCATTATTTAGTACTGTTAGTCTAAACTTAGTACTGCTGGGCATTACTTGGTACTACTAGGCTACCGTTAATACTGTTTGGAGCATAACAGATTTTCCTTAATTAAATATATCCGTTGAGATATTTCCGCCAACAACTTCGCTTATAGGTTTCCTTAAATTGGATGATTCTTGATCTGTCTTTCACTAATAAGACTTTCTCAAGATAAAGAATCAAGTTTATTCAGTCGGTCTAATCAAAACCTTAAGTGCTCTTCATATAATCTCAATTGCTTTTGTCCAACACATATACTCTCATAAACGAACCTATCCCAGACCTTAATCGAACTTCTCTTAATCAACAATGGCGAATTTGGAATTCTGCGACAAACACAACATTGTTGCTTATCTAAAGAAACCATCTGGGAGTGAAGGATTCCAAGAGATAGTAGATTTTCTCAATGGTAGTCATATAAGGTATGCTCTTACTAAGAATCCTACTATCTATGTTTCTCTCATCAAAAAGTTTTGGCAGACTGCTACTGTCAGAACAGTTGATAATGGAGAACAAGAAATAACTGCCACAGTTGATGGCAAAGAATTCATTGTTACTGAAGCATCTGTTAGGAAACATCTCCAATTAGCAGATGTAGATGGTATTAGTGTTTTGCCAACTACTGGAATTTTTGATCAACTTTATGATGGGGAATGTTTAAACTGTGATTAACTGACTTTTCCAAAAGGTAAACTTTTCCCTTTTTTAGTAGAGATTTTGATCCATTCATCTACACTGTCTTAGCCTAAGAAAAACTTTGGAAACAATTTAGTAGCAATATAGCAACTGCTATTATTCTGCTTGGCACAAACAGATTCTTTTACTTTTCTAATTGATTTTTGATCGTATGGTTGAAAAAACTTAGATAGTAAATATAAATTTTGTAATGTATCAAGACTTTATTCAAATATTTTTAGACATAGTAACAAAGATTCCTTAATCCCCACAACAGAAAAATATTATTGCTCCTAATTTAACTTCAAAACTTTTTAGCAACATGAAAAGAGGTTTTTCTGGGGAACACACACCTTTATTTCCAAGTATGCTAGCAATTCAAGCAAAAGAGGGTGAAGGTTTAGGACATCCCTCTGAACCCCAACTACCACCTTCTACTGCCCAACCTACCAATGAAGAACCAATCCTTAATGTTGTATCATCATCACACACAAACGACCTCAACACCTAGGCAAGCCTTTAACAAAGTTCATGTGTTACCTCATACTAGTGAGCCTATACCCAATGTACCAGATGAGGCTGTCTATAAGGAGTTGGATGACATAGTGGCAAGGGCTCCCAATACTACTACTAGCTTAGATGCATAGCAGGCTAGTGGTAACATTAATAGGACCCAATCCACGACAATACCTAATGTGCCTCTTCCTCAAGAATTGGTGCAGGGTGATATGTCCCAGGTGCAAGAAGCATGAGGGGAGTTTCCTATTACTCCAGACTAGGTCTGAGAGGGTACCTACACCGCCCTGTGATTCACCTCTTCCAAGAGTTTACACACTTAGAAGTGATGAGGGCAGTATGACACTACAAGAATTAACGGTTTTATGTACAACAATGTCCAAGAAATTGGAAAGCTTGGAGATAGATTTAAAGCAAACTAAGTAAGTATATGGTGCTGCTTATACCAAGCTTATCATAAAGGTGAAAAAGTTAAAGAAGACTGTCAAGACAGGCCATTCCAGGATGAGAGCCAAAATTGTTGTTTCAGATGATGAAGAGGATTCAGAAGATTCTTCCAAACAGGGAAGGATGATAGAAGAAGTTGATCAAGATGCAGGAGTTACTTTGGTTACTCCTACATAGGGAAAAGATCAACCTAAAGATCAGTTGGGAGATCTTAGTGCAGCTAAAGTTCTTGCAGATGCAGCTAAAAAAAATATTCACACTTATACTAGAAGAAGAAGGGTAGTTAGTACTGGTTCTGCTGGTGGAATTAGTACTGCTGGTGCATCAATGCCAGTAAGTACTACTGGTATGGTTCAAGAGGTTAACATTAGTATTCCTTCACCAATTGTAGTAAAAGGTAAAGGTAAAGGTAAAATGGAGGAATCTGAGGATAAACATACTAAGAGAACTAAATTGCAACAAGAACAAGAGATGCTTGGTCATGAAGCAGCAGTGAGACTGCAAGAGGAACTGGATGAAGAAGAAAGACAAATGATGGCTAGAGTTCATGAAGCATCTCAATCTTTTCTGAGGAAGAATGGGAAAACATTAAAGCAAGAGTTAAAGCTGATGAAGAGCTATTTAAGAGACTACAAGTAGAGGAAAGGAACAAGTACAGTGAAGTTAATCAAGCAAAGATGCTTGTAGATCTTAGTAATCAGAGAAAGAAATATTCTGTTGCACAGAAAGCTAAAGCAAAGAGGAACAAGCCAATGACACAAGCTCAATAGAGGAATTATATGATTAATTACATCAAGCACATAGGAAGTCATACAATGCAGCAGTTGAAAAGATTATGCAGAAGTTGGAAGTTCTAAAAGGGATGCAGAAGCAGAACTTGATCATAAAGGTTCTAAGAGGCAAAAGACTAATGAAGCTTCTGGATCAGTTCAGGAACAACTAGAAGAAGAGGAAAAAGAATTGTCACAAGAGGATTTACAACAAATGATGATGGAAGTTCCAGTGGAATAAGTTTATGCTGAAGCCTTACAAGTCAAATATCTAATCATTGACTAGGAGGTTTACACTGAAGAATCTAGAAAATATTGGAAGATCATCAGGGTTGGTAATCATACAGAAGCATATCAATTCTTTGAGGATATGTTGAAAATCTTTGACAGGGATGACTTGGTGATGCTATGGAATTTGGTTAAAGAAAGATTCAGTTCAACAGAACCTACTGATGACAAAGAAATAACATTATGGGTTGAAATGAAGAGGTTGTTTGAACCTAATACTGATGATACACTATGGAAACTTCAGAGATATATGCATGATCCATTGAAATGGAGATTATATGATACATGTGGGGTTCATCATGTGTCTACAGAGAGAGGAATAGATATTTTCATGCTGGTAGAGAAAGAATATCCATTGTCAAAAGGAGTTCTGACTTTGATGTTGGTTAACAAGCTGTTAGTAGAACAACATTCAGAGATGGCAAATGAGCTTCTAAGGAAAATCTTCATACAAGCAAACAGACCAAGACAATAAAGTGTTTGGAAGCATCCTCTCAGCACAAATGGTTTAATTCAGAGAAACTTGTAGATTTGAACGTCAATCACAAGTTTAGGGGAGGATTGTTGGGAATTAAACTTTCTCACACTTAGTACTGCCAAGCTTAGTTAGTACTGGCAGAGTTGAAGTTAGTACTACTAGAGTTGAGTTAGTACTGCCAGTGTAAACTTAACACTGCTGATGGAGGATTACAACTGCTGAAGAGATAAAGACGTGTGATATGATTTGTATTAGTTTATTTTGTGTATATCTTACATTATTATAAAGATTCGTATAAGATAAATATTTAGAAGATTTGTAGTTATCTTGTAAAGGACTCCTTGGTGTATAAAAGGAGATCCTAGGTTATGATGTTAGGCGTGATTATATAGAGTTGCATGCATAGCTTCAAGGTTGAAAACCCTAGTACTAGACAGAGTACTCGTATTATTGATCTTAATAATATTGAAGCTTTTTGTTACATCTTTGTTCAATCATATTTACTGTTACATTCATAATTCTTCTAAGTATTGAAGAGTAGATCTCGCATACTCTTTAATATACACACACAGTTTCTACCAAAGTTGTTTTGGATTTATCCAAGGTAACTTAACCTTTACAAGCTAAGGAATAGATCTTGAGTTGGGATCAACAATAGATATATATATATATATATATATATATATATATATATATATATATTAATATATATTATATATTATTATATTATATTATATATATTATATTAGGGTTTAGGGTTTAGAGGTTTTTATATATATATCATATTATAATATTATATATATATATATATTATATATTCTATTTATAGTTATATTATATGTATATATATATATATATATAACGTGTATAAAACATGTATAAAAACGTGTATAAACACGTGCGTATAAAACTGTGTATAAAAATGTGTGTATAAAAACGTATAAAAAAAGAGAATAAAAACGTGACCAAAAAAACATATATAAATATAAAAACGTGTATAAAAAGTGTATAAAACGTATATAAAAACGTCTACAAAAACGTATATAATACGTGTATATAATCGTGTATAAAACCATGTATATATACGTGTATACAATCGTGTATAAAAAAGTGTATAATAAAATGCATAAAACGTGCATAAAAATGTGTATAACGCATAAAAACGTATATAAGACGTGTATAAAATGTGCATAAAAACATGTATAAAAACGTGTATAAAACCATGTATTAAAAACGTGTATAAAAATGTGTGTATAAAAACTTGTATAAAAACGTATATAAAAATGTATATAAAAACGTGTATAAAAACGCGTGTACAAAAACGTGTATAAAAATGCGTATAAATTTTAAAGGTAATTAGAAAAGAAATTGTTTTAAGAAAACCAAATTTTGAGTTAGTTACAAAGGGCCGTTAATATAAAGGATTAACGTTACAAACGTGCGTTGGCTAAATGGACGAACGTTGTCACATGACGTTGTTATAAACTAAGGTTGCCATTGGACATAACTAACAGAATTGATACTCAATTGAACAACCACAAAGACGATCGGTGTAATTAATTCGTTTTAAGACGAAAGATATAATTATATATATATACTAAAAATGGAAAAATACGACGTCGTTTTACGTCGTTTAACGCCAGCGACCCAATTCAGCCCAACATCGGCCCATTAGCGGCGAAAGTAAAAAAAAATCGGCCCAAAATAGATTAAAAAAAAGAATATTTACATAATGGACCCTCAACTTTTAATTATTTACGACTTTTTTATATAATAAACTTTATTTATCAAATATATAACACACGGCTACTGATTCATTCAGATCAAAAAATACCGGTGAAAAATCTTCCAATTGCGAACAAAACGAGCCCAATATTGCAATGCTTCTGACATACGCACGATTTTATAAAAAATGTTGAAGTTTAATATAAATAGGAAAAAATAAAAAAAATTACAAAACATACCCTCAACTTTTAATTATTTAGGGCTTTCTTATATAATAAACTTATTGTAAATGTAAAGAACAAGTACACAAGAATAAGAGAAGAATGAGGAGAAGAGAGAATTCTTATTTAGTTATATTCATCCAAGAGGTTACAAGTATCAAGTATTTATAGGGAAGATAAATACATGTAAACCCTAACGGGCCGGTTAAGATAATGGTGAATATACATAAGCCCACTAGTATTATTTTACAACACTCCTCTTTGGATATTCACCGTTTATCATACGATATAGATTGCCTCATTAAAAACCTTATCAAGAAAAACCCAATGGGATAAAAACTTGATGAAGGAAAAGAGTTAGTGCGCATAATGCTCCTCCTCAATTTAATGTATATATTTTAAGCATCAAATGCTAATCTTCTGAACGAGTTGCTCAAATACTTTTGTTGACAATAATTTTGTAATGAAGTTCACCAAATTGTTCATGTTAAGAATAAGTCCTGCAATGATAACAAAATATATGTGTAGCTTCTAACCCAATATCAAATGCATTGGTTAGAAAGTATACAATGTGTCTACAAATATTAAAAAAAATTCTCTTATGACGCATATTAATTGAAGAATTAACATCAAAACCTCAATTGCACTTATGTATGGTATTTGAGGACCACTCATTTCTTAGAGACATGTGCAAAAGCAATTTATATAAGATGCATCCAAAATGATTTTGATCCATATAAGGATTCATTCAATTTGATCAAATAAAGTTATTGAGAACTTTATTAATTGTTTCTAGAAGTTGAATTTGTAAGTCATGCTTGAGGCATTACATATCCTTCATAGAATATGAGAGCTCTAATAAACCCATTTTAGGGAAAAATAAATACTTCTATATAACTTATCTTATAAAATATCAATAAGATATTTACATCCACCTTGAGATAATATATCTTTTAATAATCAACTTATTGTTTTGTGAATTTATTTATTTCACAATTTAAGTATTTTCGGTTTCGTACAAAAACCGATGTATATCCAATAGATTTTACACATTGACGTGTATGAACTTCACGTTCCAATACTTTTAGTATTTGCAAGATACTATGTCTTTATATGTTGGCCAATCATTTCATTGAGCGCACATTTGGATATTAATTGGTTTATGATCCTCATCATGCATAATAGCATGCAATATAATATATGTAGACAAATTTATCGACGTCGTTTTGTTTCCGATTCCATTCCATATAATTCAAGACAAGATAGAATTTATCGAGATCTCATTAGCTATCTAAGGTTCTTTGGAACCTTAATGTCTAGTGTCTCTTTATGAGACTATCATGGGGTCTTTTATACCTCGAACAACCATCTTGTTTTCATGCTCCATATTTTTCATCGAGGATTTTATTTGACATCGATTTGTCTACCATGCTTGAGGCATGTCATAATAAAATAGTGTCCTTGAGGGACAAAATCTATATTCAGAGCGCAGAGTAGCTGAAATTTTGTTTTTGGACAATATCTATGTATGGCTATTAGATTATCCATTGAATAATAAATTCACAAAATTTCTTTCGAGGATCAATAGAATATGATAATTCATTCTGAATTTGCAGCTACTTCTCTCCTCCTTAAGGAATTATCCTTCTTCTATATCTCGTATATGTGCATTTAGGTGGAGTAATTTGTAAAAAAAAAAAAAAACTAAAATGGGATATGTTTGGTTTATAACCAAAACCAATTATAAAAGGAAGGATTTATAATAACATATTGGCATGATGCTAATTTGTTATTATGTTAATTTTTAATATGGCCCCATAAACAAAATGTTTCTCTCATATTATTGACATTTAGAAGTAATTCATCGGATATTCATGATGGAATACTTACTATGGAATGTTAGGCTCATTTTGAGCTATTAATCTGCAAACTTGAGGTTGCGATTTGATGACCATTTAGTCGATGCATCGATTTTAAAACTCTAATGGTTTCTTACAATTGATTTAATTATGCCGACATATTCATTTGAATTCTTTCCAGGAATGAGGGAATTTGAGTCCCATTTTAGGTGATAGATTTAAATATTCTACTTCTTTTGAGAGATAACATTAGATTGAAGAATCTTATTCTTCTATAGCTTTCGCATCATTAATGACTCAGGATGGTGTAACCGGTCATGCCAAAATATTATAATTATTGTCATAAACAATATGCTATGGTACGATTAGCTTTTACTAATCTTTTTAATGATTGTCGAGGAAGATACAAATGAATTAAATGCATCTTTAATATTTAACTTTGTTCCTATTGAAATTTTATATTTCTTTTCACGGAGCAAAATGTGCTAGATAGATTCTAAAATCTATGAAATAGTGTTAATTCTTTGAGCACACTTGTTTATTTTGCATACACCACAATTGCATTTTTGCTATAAATAGCATTTTTGTTTGCTCCCTTTCTTATTTTTATTTGGCCCACTACTAGTGGTTTGTCATTGTACATATACCTCTGACCTTATCCTTTTACCATTGATAATTGATCTTTAAAACCCTTATATCATTACATTTATCAAATTCACATGAGGGAATGAAGATCTTTTATTGATCATTTTATCTCATTACTTTAGGGAATGAAATTTGTGTTGATCATTTTATCAATTCGCTAGATGGGAATGGAGATCTTTATAGTTGATCTACTCTATTTAATCTTGGATCTTGAGGTTGCTTAACAAGTTCTTTGAATTAACAAGATAATTTTAATTTCTCACGTCCCATAATCACGTATTACGTGATCATCGTTATTGAGTCACATTAGTTGACTTGTGAATGGAGCAAATTAGTTAACGTGTTTCTTAAAGCATGCCCATTGCTTTGTTTAAATAAACTTATATCAAAACATCGTTCTCGATATATGAGCATATTCGAGCGGCCTCCCGTTTAACATCTCATCACAATGGTTTCATATTTATCATTTCAGATGCAATACTCATATATTGCGGAAAAATGTGTTGATTTACAAGAATTTTTTTGCTTTTGGATGGGTCAAATCTTTCTTTTAGATTTTGACATACATATAATGGATCTTTCACCGTTAGATATTATCTATTCATTCAGATCTAACACAAAAATTGTGAGACCGAACTCGCTTATACTTTTTTATGCATCTTGAGGTGCATACAATTATAACGAGATTTAACGAATCTTTTATCGTTAAGGTTATTCCCTGTTTGAATCATCATGAAAAAGACGATGGGGGAGGGGGAATACCACTATTGTGGCACACTCTTGTAAAGAAGCCTTATTTTCAGCTTTGATTGATTATCCCCAAAAGTTAGATGGAACTCAGCTCGAAGAGTCAGGGAGATGGATTTTTTTTTTCCCGTTATGTTAAGAACTACCAAAATCAATATTTGATAGATTTATATTTACTTTCTTCTTCAAAATGAAAATAGTATCATTTAGCAAGATTGCATATATCTCCTCATATAAGGATTTTTTTTTATATATCACAAACATTTTACAAATCTTATTAAGAGATTATACACCATTTATACAACTCGTACAAAAAATCAATTTCAAATTTATGTAATTTTAAAGCGTTGTGTTTTACGCCATTAACATTTTTATTGAAGACTAATCATAAATTAATATGATTACAAATGCAAAGCATATTAAACACATACTTTCGATTTCTATGCAATACATATATAACATAGATTTTAGATAGATAGTATAAAAATATACTATACTAACACATCTAATGCTAAAAAATAAATAGTTGGTCACATTACATTAAGGCAACATATCTATTTGATTATATTACGTTGTTTGATATATGATATTTGTAGTGTTCATGCCTTTTTTCTTTTTAAAATCTTAAACCAAATTCAATAACCAGAATAAAATGATTAGAAACTTCACTTTATAAAGAAATACAAGTACAAACACAATTGATTCGGAAAAGGTGACAAAAGTCCACAAGCAATATTCTTGTAATGCATATAGTTACCATGACATAGTAAATAAAAGATTAAAAATTTCGTGTATAATTTTAACAAATATCATGCGAATATCATGACATTAGTATGCAAAATAATCTTAGCCAATATCATGTAGAAAACATGCGAAATCATGAATTTAGCAAATCAGTAAATGATTAAATAATTATATCGACATGATTAACAATAATAGAACTTGAGGTTCTATACAAACATATAAAAATAACTAGAAGTCGTGTTATTTGATTCTCTTGAGGGAATCATTATAAAACTTAAAGTTTTATCTTTTTTTTATAACATAACACGAGGTTATGTTATTGATTCTAATAGAATCAAAATGGTCCACATGGAGAAGTAATTGGCCCACAAATGTCTCTTTCAATTCTTTCTAGAAAGAAAAGAGATTCTTTTTCAAGTTTATTGATTGAGGGCTTAGTTATCATTTTTTTCAAGAGAGCATGCTCCACATGATAAATATTTTGATAATAAGATCTTGAGATCCTTTAGTGGATGCCTATTTGAGCTTTCAATTATTCTCCTCCTCATAATATCACCCGAATTACCCAAACGATCATGCCAAAGGGTAAATATTTTGGGATCTACGCCCTTTCGGGTAGAAACTATATTTATTTTTGTCTGATTTATGTATGTAAAATACAATCCAAAAGATAAACCTTTCATTCTTTTCATTATGGACTTTTTTTCATTTTCAATGAATGTATTTCGGAGATACTCAATTTTATTTTGAGTCATGGTTTCAAGATGATAACCAGTGCGTCTTATATCTTTAAAACTTAGTAGATTTCTCCTGGATCTACTAGAATCCAACGCATCATTTATTATTTACTTTGTACCTTTAGGTAACACCACGCAGGCTTTGCCATAGCATTCAATCAAGTTACTAGTATCGCATGATAAAACTTGATGTTTTATTTTATTTTCTTTATAACATAACTTGAGGTTATGTTATTGATTCTATTAATTGAATCAAATTAGAACTTGAGGTTCTAATTATTATTTTTCAAGCATAACATGATGTTATGATATTGATCCTTATGGAAGAATCATATTAGAACTTGAGGTTCTAATAAAAAAATTTCACCACAACATGAGGTTGTGTTATTATCGTGATTCATCTAAAGGAATCACAAAGAACTTGAGGTTCTTTAAAAGATATACAATAACTTGAGGTTATTGTATTTTAATTTTATTCATTGTAATAAAACTTGTGGTTTTATTATGAATAAATATAATCGTAACATGAGGTTATGATTTTTTTTTAATTTGATCTCGATGATCTTTCTTTTATCGTGATTCAATTTATTAATCATCAAAGAATATATATTTGATTCACTTGAGGGAATCATTAAAGTACGTAAGGCTCTTAAATAAAAATAATCATAACTTGAGGTTATGTTATTATGATTTTCTTCAAATAAAATTCTCTTTATGTAATCACATAAGAACATTTATTGTTCTTGTAAATTACATTAGAGTTTAAAGGAAGAATGATAAGATATTCACATTATGATGTTAAATAGAAGCAAAAGCACACTTTGTTAGTATTCGAAAAACTAATCAGGAACATGTGAATTTGAATGTTTCTTTATATTTGTAATCATGTTATTTTTGTAATAACTTACTATTACTAACATGATCATGATGTATATAAATCAACAACAGATGATTAAAACCCAAGATTCAAATTTCAAACATAGTATACCATAAACTAATATGGTAGTAATAAGATTTAAGATGTACTTTTTTGGAATGAAAAGAAAATGTGAAACGATCACATTGAAGTGTTCAATTACTTTGATCAAATATAAATAGTTAAAAATAATATAATAACGACAGTATGCACCGATTCATTTATTAAGCATGATATGACTCTTATTATGTTTTGATCGGACATAAAATATAAATGAAAGCTTCAAAACTTACCTATGTTCAGATCTGGACGGAACTTCAACCGCAACAAAGAAGAAAAAAAATCAAATATAAAACTGTCGTTCATTTTTTTTCGAGACTATCGTGCTGATAACGTATTATAAATGTAAAGAACAAGTACACAAGAATAAGAGAAGAATGAGGAGAAGGGAGAATTCTTATTCAGTTATATTCATCCAAGAGGTTACAAGTATCAAGTATTTATAGGGAAGATAAATACATGTAAACCCTAACGGCCGGTTGAGATAATGGTGAATATACATAAGCCCACTAGTATTATTTTACAACAAAACTTTATTTATCAAATATATAACACATATCTACCGATTCATTCAGATAAAAAAATACACGCGGAAAGATCTTCGAATTGCGAACAAAACGAGTCCAACATTGCAATGCTTCTGACATACGTATAATTTTATAAAAAATGTTGAAGTTTAATATATCCGTGAGAAGGATAAAAAGAGAGAGAGGATAAAAAGATCCGTGAGAAGGATAAAAAGTTTAATATATATATATATATATATATATATAGAATAAAGATCAAATAAAAAAACAAATATCCGTGAGAAGGATAAAAAGATTTTTTTTTTGAAAAAAGTTCTTAAAAAATTCCACAAGATCGTGCATGTTGGTGCATGAAAAAGTTGTGAAAGAAGTTTTTCTAAAAGTTGATATTTTTGCCAAAAAAAAATTATGGAAAAAAGGTTTGTGCATTAAATCGTTTTTTTTTCATCAAAAATTCGTTTTTGTACCCAACTTCTTTTGACTTTTTGCATCAAAATTTTATTGCGCATCAAACTATAACAAGTTGAAAATTTTGTGCATCAAAAAAAAATTTTGCATCAAAATTTATTTTTTTGTGCATCAAAATTTATTTTTTTTGTTCATTAAATAAACGTATTAAAAACTCAAAATTAGAAAAACTTTCTTTTTACAAAGTTTTATGCACCAATCATACCTGTTTTGTGAATTATTTTTCAAAATTTTTCGAGAACTTTAAAAAAAAAATCTTATCCTTCTCCTCGGATTTGTCTTTTTATTTTAACCTTCATTATATATATATAATTTATATATATATTTATTTTATTATTTATTATATATATATATTTTATTATATATATATACTTATATATATATATATATATATATATTATATATATTATATATATATATTATATTATTAATATAGGTATAGGTTTTTTAAAAATAAAAAGACAAATATTCGTGGAGAAGGATAAAAAGAATTTTTTTTTTTTTTTTTCTTTAAAGTTCTCGAAAAATTCCAAAAAAGTTCCATTAAATCAGGTATGTTGGTGCATAAAACTTTTGTAAAAGAAGTTTTTCTAATTTTGAGTTTTTATACGTTTTTTTAATGCGCAAAAAAAGAAATTTTGATGCACAAAATTTTCGACTTGTTATAGTTTGATGCGCAATAAAATTTTAATGCAAAAAGTCAAAAGAAGTTGGGTACAAAAACGAATTTTTGATGAAAAAAAACCAATTTAATGCAAAAACGTTTTTTTAATAAAAATTTTTCGGGAAAACTATCCACTTTTAGAAAAACTTCCTTTACAACTTTTTCATGCACCAATATACACGATCTTGTGGAATTTTTTCAGAATTTTTTGAGAATTTTTTTAAAAAAATAATTTTTTTTATCCTTCTCACGAATATTTGTCTTTTTATTTGATCTTTATCCTATATATTAGCGTTCAAGTGGTAAACACTTTAAATAATTAAAACATGACATGTGGAAATTAAACACCAAATTAATCTAAAACTATTAGTTAAATTATAAGGGTATTATTGGTATTTTTCACCCACGTCTAAACCTAACACATCGTTTCTCTCTCAAAATTAATTGATATCAACACCACTGCTAATCTCATATCTTCCTTCAAGATTTAAAACTCAATTCAGAAAAATCTCCATCTTTAATTTGAAATGAATTCAACCGAATTCTAGAATAACCACCACTCCACCAATCGAATCCCATAACCCACAATAAGATCCCTGGGATCCGCCGCCAGTTTGTTTTTTGTTATTTGATTTCAAATGCTAGCCAATGACATCATGTTACGATTCATGATCGACTTTATTGTTGCTGTCATTTCTTGGTACAAGATCTGATTCGGAATTTTAAAGGGTTTTCTATATTGTTTCTAAAGCCTCAATTTTTATTCTTGCCGCCTCTTTATAACTATCAACGCCGTCGGGAATTGGTGATACATGCTATTTGAAGGTAATACACGTTCTTAAATATTCAGTGAGGCTTTGAGTTATTCTTATGTGGACTCGTAATGCTAGAGTCAATATTTGAGATTTGGTTATTTGTTTACTCTGAAATACGTTGATGTAGAATTGATTTATTAGTCCCAAGTGGTATATCAAATAATTAAACTGCATATAAGAGGCTGAAGTGAATCAACAATGATTAAATATTGTGGATTTCTTAATCTTTTCTTTTTTATAAAATATAAATATTTGTCAATTTGGTGAGGTTTTGTTGAAAATTATATGATCAGTAGTTTATGTTTAATTATATGTATCAATGGATTTTGTTGGTGTGTAAATGCTATATCATTGAGTTATTTAGTAGTGTATGAATTGATCGATTGAGTCAGTGCAAATGTGCTTGTTTGTGTTTTTTTGCTAGTAAATATTAGTTAACAGAGCAAGTCATGCCCAATGAGTTGATCAACTGTGTGCATTCATGCTACACTTCATATAAATTGATGTATAATGAACGTTTCATTAAAACTGGGACTTGGATACTTTTCAGATAATTGCGTTGCTTGCTAGGCATCAGAAACCCTAACCGCTTATGGTTCTTAAACGGATCACAAATCCATTGTTGGCTGTTTTATGGTGATATTTTGGAACAATTTTAATGGTCAAGTCTTCTTCAAGTTTCAGTCAAGGTACAAACACGTAGACCTAAAACTAAGACCCCTGATCGAGTTGATTTAGATGTGGTTGAGGTTTTATTAATATATGTATCAAGTTTATATGTTGTTACTATTGTATGAATGTATCAAATGAGTTTTTATTAGTTAGTAACTTGTGTGTGTTTATGGATATAAATAGATAGCCCATCTTATGTTGACATAATCATACTTCATTATTTTTATAGCCACATATCCTGATGGCAATGGCTAGGGATGGTTTGTTACCATCTTTCTTTTCTGATATAAATAAACGCACACAGGTTCTAGTCAAAAGCACAATTGCAACAGTAATTGTTATTGTAGTCCTGTCATTTTCTGTGAATGTCGATCAATTAGCAGGCATGGTAAGTTGAAACATGAAACTGTGTGGTGAATATATATTAAGTTATTGCACATTGGTTACTTCATTCTTTTCAAATGTAATCTTTATATACTAATCTTAGTATATTTCACTTCATATATATAGGAAATGAAGCAAGACAACAGAAGATGGCTGCTTGGAGCAAAACTATAGTTTGTGCATGAGTGCTTGTGCTTAACAAACTGATCCAAACAGCCGCATCTCATCTGAGTGACTAGTTGCCTGAATCCTGTTAGGCTGCTCGTGCACGGCTGTTGGAGCTGCAAAATGCATATGAAAAGTCCCCTACTTTAGCATCGTAACCAGATGCACCATCTGATGAATCACTAATCCATTCTTGGGAGCTATTTTGTGAATCAAATCTGTCTAAGCTAAGTGCACAAGTTCTCCTTCGTGTGACAAGTGTTGCTCGTGAGGGTCGTGTTTCGAGTTGATGTTTATATGTGTCAGTTGTTAGGCTCTGTATCAGTTGTATTAGGCTCTTTGTATCAGTTGTTAAGCTCTTTGTATCAGTTGTTAGGCTCTTTGTATCAGTTGGTATTAGTGTATAACAATTGGTTTTTGTTTAAATCAAATCATTATTGGTGTTACAAGTTAGTTAGTTGTTTAAGGTGTATTAACTGATTGTTAACTAACCATAGATCTTGGTGTCACGTTTAACTAACCATGAATTACGTCGGCATCGGGAGTAGGAATGTAGTGTGTATCAACTAGTTTTTGGTTCATGTTTCAAGCGATTCGGTTCGTGTATCAAGTGATTTGAAAGTAGATTCAATTAATTTTCCGCTTTCAAGTTGTCAACTAGTTTTCGATCTTGTGTCAAGAGATTTGGAAGTAGATCCAATTACTTTTTCGTTTTTGAGTTGTGTGTCAACTAGTTTTTATTGAAGAAAAGTAAATTAATTGAAATGGGTTTACTTTTTTAATGTAATTTTGTTGGCAACGTTGTGAAACCATCAGTTGCAAACCATTGTTTTCATCCTCCCTTGAGGAGCCAGTGACACCATTTGTGTATTCATGCGGGCTCTCGTTCTGTAGTAATGGTGGGTCATATTTTATGTGTATGAGTCAACTTCTAGTTTTGTACTATATTGGTTTATCATGTATGAGTCAATTTCAGTTCATGTATTAAATAAATTAAGTGTTATAAATTATGGATTATTATTATATATGTGTTAAGGTATCAGTGTTGCGACTTGTATCACTATATGAACTAGCTTTCCATTAATATAATTAATTACTACATGTTCATCGGAAAATCAAATCGTGTATCAAATGTACTTTATGGATTGATGTTGATATGTTTAAGATTAATAAAAGGTTAAATAAATACTTAAATGAAAGACAATGAAAATCAGGAAAAAAAAAAGAAAAAAAATGTATTAAATAGAAAAATTACTTTTATTAAATTGGTACACAATGCCCAAGTTTCTTTGGTTTATTACAATCTTGCCACTCATTTAATTAAATTTGATCTTGATCTATCAAAGCTTGATCCAATGATCCACAAGTGTACCTATTATTTTTCACTTTAAAGTGTTTACCACAATAACGCTCCCCTATATACAAGGTTATAAATAGTGTGAGGCGTGGCGTGGCGGCATGGCCAAGCCTCACGTCTTTGCGAGCCATGGCGAGTCATGGCGTTTTTAAGGCGTGACTTAAAGCGGCACAAAACATGAAAATATTAATAAATTTATATATTTATATCATATTACAAATATATTGAGTTTACAAAAAGTTTCATACATAAGGAATAAAGTCAAGAAACTATCATTGCATGTAATCTTTTTCATTTCTATATAAAAATACGATTTTTATCGAAACCCAATTCAAAAAAGCCTCCACGCATCACGTTTTATCGCGTCTTATCACGTTTTTTCACTCCTCATCTCACGCCAAGCCTTAAGCCCAAGCCTTGGTCTATTGCGTGGCGTGGAGGTCACGCCTCGCGCCTTTGCGAGGCATTTGCGCGCCTTTTAGAACCATGCATATATATATATACATATATATATATACATATATATATATATATACATATATATATATATACATATATATATATATACATATATATATATATATATATATAATCCGGATCGTCAGTTATTTTACGTTTTCGTCTGTTTTTTTACGTTTTCGTCTGTTTTTTACGTTTTCGTCCGTTTTTAACGTTTTCTTCCATAATTTTACGTTTTCGTCTGTTTTTTTACGTTTTCGTCTGTTTTTACGTCTTCGTCCGTTTTTTAACGTTTTCGTCAGTTATTTTACGTTTTCGTCTGTTTTTTTACGTTTTAGTCCGTTTTTTACGTTTTCGTCCGTTTTTAACGTTTTCATTAGTTATTTTACGTTTTTGTCTTTTTTTTTACGTTTTCGTTAGTTTTCGTAAGTTCTTTACGTTTTCGTCAGTTTTTTTACGCGTTCTTCTGATTTTTTACAGTTCGTCTGTTTTTTTATGTTTTTGTCTGTTTTTTTACGTTTTCGTCCGTTTTTTTACGTTTTCGTCTGTTTTTTTAAGTTTTCGTCTGTTTTCTACGTTTTCGCCTGCTTTCTTTCGTTTTTGTATGTTTCTAACGTTTTCGTCTGTTTTTTACGTGTTCGTCTGATTTTTTACATGATTACGTAAACTTTACTGCATAACATTGTAAATTTTACTGCATCACAGTGTACAATTTACTGTATTAAATTGTATATTTCACTTCATCAGTGTAACATGATGAAGAAATTGAAATATCTCAAACAGAAGATTCGAGATTGGAATAAAGGTAATATGAAAAGTTCAAAAAAGCAAAACTCAGAGATGATCTAAAGGCAGTGGATGATATAATTGATAATGGTGAAGGAAACAATGAGGTTGTAAAATTAAGAATGGATGTCTTGAAATCCATTCAAGATATCGACAAAATTCAATCATTGGACGCGGCTCAAAAAGCGAAGATTAAATGGTCCATAGAAGGAGATGAGAATTCGAGTTTTTATCACGGTGTGTTGAATAAAAAACGGAGTCAACTTAACATTCATGGGATTCTGGTTGATGGCACATGGGTTGATAATCCGCAAAGGGTGAAAAATGAATTCCTCTATCATTTTAGTAAAAGATTTGACAAACCTGCTGCTAATCGAGCTTCCCTTGTTATGAACTTTTCGAAAATTTTATCTTGTGATCAATAGGTTGAGCTGGAACTCAAAGTGTCTAAAGATGAAGTAAAGAGGGCGGTTTGGGATTGTGGGACTGATAAAGCCCCTGGTCCAGACGGTTTCACGTTTGGTTTCTATCGTCGATTCTGGAAGGTGATTGAAAATGACGTGTTCGATGCCGTTAATCATTTTTTTACTTATGGGGACATCCCTAAAGGTTGTAACTCGTCTTTCATTGCCTTGATTCCTAAAATCCCTGATGCTAACGTGGTAAAAGATTTTAGACCAATAAGTCTAATCGGAAGCTTGTACAAAATTATTGCAAAAATATTGGCGAATAGGCTAGTAGTTGTTTTGGGAGATATTGTAAACGAGGTGCAATCAGCCATCATTGCGGATAGACAAATTTTAGATGGCCCGTTTATCTTAAATGAAGTGCTCCAATGGTGTAAGTCGGAGAAGAAACAATCTTTAATTTTTAAAGTTGATTTTGAGAAAGCTTATGACTCGGTTCGATGGGATTTTTTAGATGAAGTTTTGAAAAAGTTTGGGTTCGGTGATAAGTGGTGCACTTGGATTCAGAGTTGTCTTAGATCTTCGAGAGGTTCGATAATTATTAACGGTAGTCCAACGGCGGAGTTTCAATTTCACAAGGGCTTAAAACAAGGTGATCCGTTATCTCCTTTCTTGTTCATATTAATAATGGAAAGTTTGCATTTATCGTTTCAAAGAGTGGTGGATGCTCGTATGTTTAAAGGCATAACGTTAAGTTCTTCGTTGATGCTTTCCCATATGTTTTACGCGGATGATGTGATTTTTGTGGGACAATGGTGCGATGACAACATTAATACTCTAGTTCAGGTTCTGGAATGCTTTTTTCATGCGTCAGGTTTGCATATTAACATGAACAAAAGTAAACTAATGGGGGTTCTTGTGGATGATGAAAAAGTTAAGCAAGCTGCCTCAAAACTAGGATGCCTTATTCTTAAACCGCCTTTCTCCTACTTAGGTTCGAAAGTGGGTGGTTCTATGCATAGAATTCAAGCTTGGAATGAGGTAGTAGATCGAGTGTATGCTCGCCTATCCAAGTGGAAAATGAAGACGCTTTCAATTGGAGGAAGGTTAACTCTCCTTAAATCGGTCTTAGGATCGATGCCTATATATCACATGTCTATTTTTAGAGTCCCTATGAGTGTTCTTCGCAGGTTGGAATCCATTCGTAGTCATTTTTTTAATGGTCATGATCCCAATAGCAAGAGAACGTCTTGGGTTAAATGGAAAAATGTGTTGGCTTCCAAAGAGAAAGGTGGCCTTGGTGTTTCAAGTTTGTATGCATTGAATAGAGGTCTTATGTTCAAATGGGTGTGGAGGTTCTTTACTCAAAATACATCTTTATGGTCGAGGGTTATCAAGGCGATCCATGGAGAAGATGGGAAAGTGGGGAAGCAAGTGAAGTCTGCTTTCCCGTCGTATTGGATGGACATAGTGCATGAAATCAATGTTTTGAAGAATCAAGGTATTAATCTTCTTAACTGTATGCAAATGAAACTGGGAAACGGGGATAAAACTGCTTTCTGGGAAGACATTTGGATTGGTCATATCGTTCTTAAAGATCTATATCCTCGTATCTATGCTCTAGAGACATGTAAGTTTGTGAAGGTTGGCACAAAGTTGACTCAATCCAGTTTGGACTTTTCTTTTCGTCGAAAACCCAGGGGTGGTATCGAACAGGAGCAGTACGAAGCTTTATTGGTTCAGGTCCAAGACGTAAACCTTGTTCCTGTGTCAGATCGTTGGAAATGGTCCTTGGAGAACTCGGGTGATTTTTCTGTTGCTTCTGTTAGAAAGATGCTAGATGATAAAATGTTGCCGGACGTAACTACAAAGACACGGTGGATAAAACTTGTCCCTATTAAGGTGAATGTTCATGCGTGGAAAGTTAAGATTGATTCATTACCGACGCGTTTCAACATTTCTCGTAGAGGTATGGATATAGAATCTATTACGTGTTCTATTTGTGACAATGAGGTGGAGTCGTCTAGCCATTTATTTTTTAAGTGTAATATGGTTAGAGATATTATCCGAAAGATAACACGATGGTGGGATATTACTTACATAGAGGCCGACTCATATGAAGATTGGTTAAACTGGCTTGTGAATCTTCGCTTATCTTCTAATTATAAGCAGGCTCTCGAAGGTGTTTTTTACGTAATGTGGTGGCATGTTTGGCAATATCGGAACAAGTATATCTTTGAAGCGGTTTCTTCTCCAAAGGCGATGATTTTTGAGGATATTGTGTCTCGGTCTTTTTATTGGTGTCGTAATAGATGTAAAGCCTCGTTTAGTTGGAACGATTGGCTTAAAAATCCGTAC
Source organism: Tanacetum coccineum (assembly GCA_026074375.1). Taxonomy (NCBI): domain Eukaryota; kingdom Viridiplantae; phylum Streptophyta; class Magnoliopsida; order Asterales; family Asteraceae; genus Tanacetum; species Tanacetum coccineum. The sequence goes on from BQNB010012520.1 coordinate 51,377, forward strand.
CTTGTCGCTTTGTAATTTCTAGCTTCTTGCTAGTGGTTTAATAATATATTGCTATTCAAAAAAAAATATAAGAGTAAAGGTACGGTGGCTTAAGCCACAAAACAAAACGGCCTCACATGCTGCCATATCAGTTTTTCACTCCCACTCAAAAATACCCCTTCACTCATAACACACATTCACCTCTTCACTTGGGTCCCACCACTAACTATATTTTTTTCTTTCAATTTTTTTCACACAAACATAATTTATTTCACACAAATTAAAAATACAATACATAAAAAAACATAAAATAAAATACGAAACATAAGGAAATTAAACGATACGAAACATAAAAACATAAAATTATGAAACTAATCGTCTACACCAGCATCGTCTGCACCATCATCTTGATATTTCCTCATTATTTTAGATTGTTGCCTTTCAATGAAGGCTCGTTTATGAGGCGACAAGTTCGAAGTATCGATCATGAGAAACTTCATCTCTTCACACTTCTTGATAGCTAAATCTTTTTCCCTCTACGCCTCGTACGCTCTTTCAGCAGCATCACATTTACGTCTATAATCTTGAGAAACAAGTGACGATACAGACTCCGATTGGCTTCCCCCGGTGCTCCCCGACGTTTCAACCGATTTTTGTTTTTTCCCATCACGTTGTTTGCCGGCGGGACGCTCTCTTTGATTCCGACCAAACACCTCTTGGAGATTATCTCCATCAATCGGCTCCGCCGCATCCCATTTGGGGTACTGTTTCAAAATTTTCTACACGTGAGGGTATTGAAATATTTTACCAACTCGCTCCAAGTACACCGTCTTCACAGGCTCGATCAAGTCAGCTTCATTTTCCCCGCTTTTTTTGATTTGCATGTTTGTAATAATCGTTAAACCGTTGGCAATCACCGTGCATTCGGGTCTATTTTCCCGTCAACATATTTTTTGTACGCACCGAACCTGTTGTTCGGTCGTGGAAATCTTCAATAATCTTGTTCCAATATATTTCATCTCGTTGGTCTTTTTCGATATTGTTGTCCTACGAGTGCTCGATCCAAGCCTCGGCTAGCAAGATTTCTTCTTTGTCATTCCAACGGATATTGAGTCGCCTTGTTTTCATATCTTTATTTTCATCGCCCTCGTCCAATTCGACAACTGGTTGTTTCACCGTCCTTTTTTGTTTTCGCTTAGGTTCACGGGGTTCTTGGGCTTGGGGTATTTTGAATTGTGGTTGTGATGAGTGTTGTGGAAAACATTGTGGTTGTGATGATTGTTGTGAAAAAATGACGGTTGTGATGATTGTTGTGGAAAAAAGTGTGGTTGCGTATTTTTTGGATTCGTGTAACCTTGGAACCCGTATTGTTGATTTTGATGATATGCCAATTGTGATTGATAAGCATGTTCGGGCGGTGACATTTGCGTTCCATAAGGGGGAAACGGTTGCGACGAGTTTGAGTGTTGGGAACCTGGGGTAGACGGATTCGATTGGTTTGGCGAAGATGAGTATTGGTTGGATTGGAGAAGATAGGTAAAAAAACCCGGGTTTTGTTCATTTGGCGGCTGAGACATTTTTTTGGAGAAGAAGATTGTATGTTTAGAGTAATAATAATATTGTTGTAGAGAAGTGTGTGTTAAAATGGTAAAGTAGGGTGTTATTTATAGGGAAAAATGAGTATAAAAAATTAATTTTTTTAAAGTTTGGAAATATATCCGTTGAGTTGCAACAGCTCACTTTTGTCTTTTTGTTTCGTCGTAGCGATGGCGAGGTTTTTGGTTTTTGGCCGGTGGTGAGGTAACATGGTATGGTGGCGAGGGCAGTGGCGAAGCCACGTAGGAAGTGGCGAAACCACTCGCCACCATACCCTCCTCTCTAAATAATCATGGTTACAAAGCACGCCATTGTGCAAGTATGTGTTCTTGTTTGGGGGTATAGCTTGGGTATGTTAGGTGGTGTTTGTTTTAAAAAAAGATAATCTTAATAGTCTTTTAATCTGACTCATTCTGAAGCGTTTAGACATTTAGCTCATTGAATGTATTTGTGTTTTTCTCCTCGTTCTGACGCGGTTAATGTTTATGTTAATACAAATAATGTTCAAAAACGTTATTTATATTTTTCGACCTCTCAATGTTTTGATAATAACAAAATGTGAAAACGTTTACGATAAAATTAAACGTTTATAAATTACTAATCATAAAATTCTATTTCTAGGATTAATCACTTAAGGTATGAATAAACAAATCATTAAACATGATTAGTGATTAAGAAAATAATTTCTCTTAAATCTTATACTTCCACAAAAATGTTTTTATAAAAATATAAAAACAAATTATTTATTCATTAAAAGAAATGTTTTATTAAAAACATAAAATTTGAATTTCAATTTTTCCCCTCAAAATGGAAGATTCCATAACAGATACAACATTCACCACAAAAGGACAAAAAATAGAGCGGGGTCTAGCGGTGGCCCCCTTATATATAAGGGACCGCCGCCAACAACGGTCATTTTTTTGTCCCCTATAAATACTGGGCCACCTCATTTCAAAACAGACTTCCTCTTGCCAAAAATTCTATCAGATCTAGTTTTCTCTCTTATCAGATCTAGTTTTCTATCTTTTTCCTTTCTTTCTAAAATACATTATCTTGATTCAACAATTTCCTTGATTTTGTTTCAAAGTGATTAATTCTTTCTTCCTCCCTTCTACACTTTTTTTATCAAGTGCAGAGAAGAAATCAATCGCAATCTTCTACATACGGATTGCTATAAAGTGATCTTTCTCTCTCTCTTTTTTCTTCAAGATCACAATAAATTAGATCGCGTGTAGATCCAAGTGTTGTATATGGTATATTGTGTGGTTGGATTGTGTGTAATCCAAGAGTGTATATCTTGTGAGTATGTGAACGACTTTAGTGGAAGTCTTAGAATTTGTTCTGCTAAGATTAGGGACTCGGAACTTGCTTAGTGTCGGAACGTATTGTAAAGCGACGTGTAACCGGTTTTCTCCGCATAAAGGGAGATTGTTGACATAGTATATATCGAGTGGAGTACTCTGGGAGTGGAGTAGGATCGAAGAGGTGCTTCGTTGCCGAACCACTAGAAAATCTCGGTGTCCTTGGTTTGATCATTTCTTTCCTTACTCTTTATTATACTTGCATTGTTAGAGCCATCCTAGGAAAAACACTATGATTCTTGAGAGGTTAGGAAACTACTCGTGATTATTTTTTAGAGTGTTCGGAAGCAATGCTTCATTTTTAACACTAAAGGACTACCTGTACAGTTTGACCATAAGTCTTCCGAAAGGTGTCTTTTTAGGTTACTCCCAAAATAGTAAAGCCTATATCATTCTTAATAAACACACTAGGAAAAATGAAGATTCACTCAATGTGACGTTCGATGAAAACTCTCCACCCTCTAATACATAACCTTGGTGGATGATGACTAGATGAAGAAAGATGCAATTGGAAATCAAAAAGAAAACTAGAAAACGACGTTGAGGATGAAACTCTAGAGATTGACGAAATAGTCAATATTAAGGAATCTAGGAACCATCCCTTAGAAAATGTCATAGGAAACCTTAACCAAAGAACCCTTAGATCACAAGCCTAAAACCAAAGCAACTTTTATTGTTTCATTTCTACCATAGAACCTAAGAATGTAAATGAAGCCTTAGGAGACGAAAGTTGGATAGTCGCCATGCAAGAAGAATTAAATCAATTCATTGCTAACGACGTTTGGGAGTTAGTTCCACAACCTAAGAATATGACAATTATAGGAACTAAGTGGGTGTTTAGAAATAAGTTAGATGAGAACGGTATTGTTTCTCGAAATAAGGCTAGATTAGTTGCTCAAGGTTACAACCACACAAAAAACCAACAAGTGGGCATCGCATTGATGATGAAACTTATGCCCCGGTTGCTAGACTTGAGTCTATTAGAATATTATTAGCTTATGCTTACGCTTTAGATTTTAAATTATTCCAAATGGATGTAAAAAGTGCATTCCTGAATGGTTTTATCAATGAGGAGGTATACGTGGCACAACCTCCGAGATTCATTGATTTTGAAAAACCGGATCATGTTTATAAATTAAAGAAAGCTTTATATGGTCTTAAGCAAGCACCCAAAGCTTGGTATGATAGATTAAAGATTTCTTATTAAACATGAATATAAAATGGGAATGGTAGATAATACTCTTTTTACTAAGAAGAAAAAGTTCAATCTATCATTGTTCAAAAATATGTAATGACATTATATTCGGTTGACTTGTCAAGTCATGATATGTGATGAATTTTCCAAATTCATGCATGACGAGTTCGAGTATGAGCTGATGGGAGAACTTACTTCTTCTGGATTTACCAAATTAAGCAATGGAAGATGGTATATTCTTAATCAATCTAAGTAATATTAAAGAAAATGCTTAGAAATTTGGCTCTAGAAGGATTACTAAAACAATGAAACCCCATCTCCTCCGATACTAAACTCACGTAAAAGAGAAGAGAATGAGTCGGAGATTGTACCAAGTTATCAAGGCATGATAGGTAAGCTTGTTATACTAACGGAAGTAGGCCGATTCATTGCTTTAGTGTTTGCCTTTGTGCCTTCAAGAGGCTCCCAAAACCTCTCACCTTGAAGCGGTTAAGCGTATCTTCTGATACATTAAAGGCACTACGCACTTAGGATTATGGTATCCTAAGGGGACCGCATAGAAACCGTAGTATATGCCAACTCTGATCATGCGGGAGATTATGTGGACCGAAAGGCAGCCACTAGCGGTATTTGTCGTTAGTGGGAGGTTGTTTGACATCTGTGTTCTCCGAAGAAAACAAACTGCTCTTGCTATATTCACTACCGAAGCCAAATACGTAAGCGCCGAAAAGTCATGTCAACAAGCATTATGGATGAACAAGCTTAATCGACTACGACGTGACTCGACGCCGTTCCCTCCATGTGCGACAAACAATGGGCTATTGACTTAGCAAAACCTCGGTGCAACATTCTGTACCAAACACATCGAAATTCGTCACACTTCCATGTGATTAATGTTCCAAAAAGAACCATTTATCTATCGAAAAAGTACCGTCCGTCGAAACATTGCGACATTCTAATCTAAACTTCTTAAACGTGAAATCATTTAAACTATGCTACTTCTTGGTTTAGAAATGATGGAAAAACATTCCATAAATATATAAGTACGCATCTCTTTCTTCTGTCCTCAAATTCTAGTCTGTGTTCCATTCCGTGTCGTGACAACTTAAATACTTCATCCGAAGTACTTTACAAGTTTTAAGTGCGAAATGATATTTGAAATTGTCCTCCTTCTAGTCAATTTATGTCAAAAACCAAGTCAAAAAATCAATATGCCTGAGGGCGGCCCCATATAGGCGGCCCCCATATATATTAGGGACCGCCAGGGAGATAGTGAACTAGACGTCAGAACAGAAGTGAACATGTACACCTTAAATTAAAAAATTTTCAAAACACAAAAACAGGGAACATCCCCCTTACCTGCAGATGCGACGAACACAACCCCAATCCACAAATCTTCAAATTCAACAATTAAAACTTAAATTCAAGATCAAATCAACACCAATAATCATCCCTAACATCTCTAAGATCATCAATTGTAAGTCATTTCAACTATTTCTTTCATTTTGAGTCTAGGGTTCATGATGAACACCAAAAATTAAAATTGGGTATTTTTCATTTTTCTTTCGAATTTGTTCAATTGAAACCACTAGGATACAATGTATAACTAATATGCTTCCCGTAGATATAGGATTTGCATACATTGATAAGGTTTGTCGAAAAATTATTTTTGAACCAAAACCCCAATTTCATTTTGCAAAATCACTCACGTTAGGAACACAATAAAATTGTTGTTTTGCATTGTTAATACAATCTAAAAACATTTTTAAACACATGCATAATGATCTCATGAACAAATTTTGAGATACATAATTCATATGTATTTTTTGAATTGTTTGGATGAGCAAAATCAAACTTAGGAGCGTTTGGGTTAACTCTTAGGATTTTATATTTAGGTCGAGTTAATCAATACTCACATTTGTTACCATTTAGGCCACACACTAGGCACAAACTCAAAACATGAAAATAAGTATAAGTGATTAATATATGATCTTGTTAAATTTACCTTAGGTGATAATGCCTCGAAAATCATCTGAATACTACAAAAATACTAGAGACTATATCCCTATAATTTCACATCAATTTTGTACTCCAATATAAGAAAAACGACAAAACCTTGAACAACGTTGTATTCACGAGGGTCGGGTCATTTTTGATAACTTTACGGATCTAAACTATGTTCGGTCTTTGTTTGAGTTTATCGAGTTTGAATGTCTTCTTGAAATCAATGAACAAGTATGTCCTCGCTTTATTCTTGAGTTTTTAGTAAGTATCAGTGATTTATTTCTGACGGAAGAGAAATGTTTTCGTCTTTGTCATTCAAAATCAAACTCTTTTCTTACTCTTTTGAGAATTTTGCTCAAATTCTTGGCGTTCTGTGAAGGAGGTGTGTCTTTTCCGATAGATGGAGAGTTGATGAGTTAATATATGGTATTCCTACGGATGGTCCAATATCAAACAAACGTCCTCCGTTGAGGTAATTCATCTCATCTATACGAGTTCGATCGTGATGGACAAGTTGTCGCATCTGTCATGAGGATGAGATTGATGTTCTTGGAATATCAAGTATCTAACTCGTGTATTGAACCTATCTTTGAAAACCTTTTGGAGACAATATTCGTAAAAAATTGTACTTCTGTTCTGGGGGGTAATCAGGATCATGTTCCTGCATGTCTTTGTTTTATGCTTTATTATGCTGTACACTCTGAAAAATTCAATCTTGCCTGGTACATGGCGAAACGAATGGAATGGGTAACTAAGCAAGTTAGGTTACTTCTACCCTATGGTATGTTACTAACCCGCTTGTTTATATTCATCATGAATGAAAATCCTGAGTTAAACAGTGAGTCCTATGTCTTGTACGATCATGTCATGACTCCTCTTACTGCTCAACTAGAGCAAAAACCAAAAAAAGATCGTGGCATGAGAAGAGGTCGTCATTCCACTTCTTCCTCTTCTGCCTTCGATCAACCATCCTCATCTCATCTCAATGATGATGATGACTATGGGAATGACGAAGGGACCTCGCGTGCAAGCACTCCTTCCCCCATTCGTTATGTAAATTCCTTAACCGATCAAGTTCCTCAAGTTTTTCAAAATCTACCTAACATTGAACCTCACCTTGAACCATTTTACACCCGCCAAACTGAAATCATCAACCGTCAAGTCCAATTACGAGATGAGAACTGTGGTGGAGTAAGGTCAATCGGAAAGAGTCTTAGAAGGTTATGGAGGAACATAAAGAAGTGAGATATGAGGGAATTGCTTTAAGACATTATTATATATATTACTTACTAAATTACTATGCTTAGACAATTTGAACTTATGCTACTTGGTAGATTTCTTAGCATGGGCAATATTGCTTGCCTAGGATCAATTTCATCATCCTAAATCCTTGTTTGAAATATTTCTTGATACACTCTAGTCATTTTTATGACACTATGCATGTCTATGAATATGTTGCTTGCCTATATACATGCTCCTTTGATTTAGCTTTGGGATACTTTGGTTTTGATAGATGAATTAATAATGAATTTGGGGCTTGATTAAATTAATCTTAGATATATGTTAATCTAAGCATTTTAGAAATATCTAGAAAAATATTTCCACTCTCAGAAAACGGCCCCCTTAAACACTGGGGTGGCCCTCTCTTATATATAAGGGACCGAGTGTAATTAAGGGGACCTCCATGAGGGTCACGAAATTTCTGCTCATGGGACTATAAATTCTATGTGCAAGTTTTATCCACTATCCCATCTAGGACTTAGCTGATTTTCCTTATTTGATAAACACATTTTGGAATCTAATACTCAAACCCATGTGTATACTTCAACCTATCTCTTCCACTTTAAATTATGAACGCATTTTCATCACCTTATTCATCTTCTTCACTTCCACTCTACCTTGAATTCCACCAATGCTCTCCTCATCCATCCTTCAAGAAAATCAACTCACCATAATATCACTACTAGACTATTATTCTTAACCATCTCTAATGATGATGAAGTGACAACTACACCTTCTCCCACCACCCTATTCTTCTTCTCTAAGTGCTCTAATGACAATCAAAAACCACTTAAACAATAAGAAACCACCTCAAGTCATGAAAACACTTCATCGCCTTTTAATTCTAATGCAACAGTTCATCCAACTCCTAAAAATGAACCAACTTTCTCAAACTTAAAAAATCCTTTTATACAAAACCTAATGGATGTTCCTCCAAGGCCATCTATCCAACCTATCCGAAGCAATCCCTTCTTTAGATTTCAACCTTCATTTCATCCGATCAACCTCTTGAAAACCCCTCAGTCCACCATCTCCACCATTACCTCAAACCTCCTATCATGGGGACATTCCAATTTACATACACTATCATAACTATCATGGATCAACTTGTGTTTGTTGTTTTCATAACTGTAACCTTCACTTGAATCTTCGAGATGAAATGAACATTATGTTTGCTCATCTCGAGTACCTTATAACCACCGCCTTTTCAACCTATTTTCCACCTCCACCATAGACCCTTTCTAAAATGGTTAAATAATGGGTAGTAGAAAGACATTTTGGTTAAAAGTCATGTCTATGAATCATGAATCTTCTAGGATTAATGTTTTAGTTCATGTTCACCTATGCTCTAATTATCTTATGTTAGGTTATGTTTATTTTGTGATGTATTTTTTTTGTATGCTTGTATTCTCATATATAGTCCTTGTGACCATATATGACTTATCTATGCATTTCAATGAACTTTATTTATGCTTCAAAATGTGTGGATTGAATCCTTAAGATATTTGTCATGATATGCTTGTTTACACTTGTACCTCTAATCTTGTTTTGTAGCAAAACTAATTAATAGTAAGATCGATACCTAGGTGCCCGAAAAAGGGGGGAGCTTACATCAAGGGGGAGTCTTGTATCGTCGATTTCTTTCTCTCTACTCAACTCGACGCTCAACCTTTTTGGATTCGACAAAAAGGGGGAAAAGTATAATTAAACTCATTAATAATTTATAAACCTTCAAATTTTATACTAAATGAGTTTATATTTTGTCATCATAAAAAAGGGGGAGATTGTTAATACAAATAATGTCCAAAAATGTTATTTATATTTTTCGATCTCTCAATGTTTTGATAATAACAAAATGTAAAAACGTTTACGATAAAATTAAACGTTTATAAATTACTAATCATAAAATTCTATTTCTAGGATTTATAACTTCAAGGTATGGATACACAAAATCCATTAAATGATTAGTGATCAAGAAAATATTTTTTCTTTAATTCTGATTCTTACCACAAAAATGTTTTTAATAAAAATATAAAACTTAAATTTTTATTCATTAAAAGAATGTTTTATTAAAAACATACAATTTGAATTTTAAATTTTCCCAAAATGGAAGGATCCATAAAGATTTCAACCTTCACCACAAAGGACAAAAAAGGAGCGGAGTCTAGCGGCGGCCCCTCTATATACTAAGGGACCGACGGGACCGCGCCAGCAAAAGTCATTTTTTGTCCCTATTAAATACTTGGGTCACCCATTTCAATAACAGACTTCCTCTTGCCAAAAAAATTCTATCAGATCTTGTTTTCTCTCTTTGTACTTTATTCTAAACACAATATCCTTGATCCTAACCATTACTTTGATTTTGTTTCAGTGATTATTTTTCTTCCTCCCTTTCACCTTTAATTATGTGCAAGAGTAGAAAACAATCGTAATCTTCTTACATACAGATTGTTTTTAAGTGATCTCTCTCTTTTTCTTCTTAAAGATCACAAACATTCATTAATTTGTTTTGTGTGTGTATAAACTTGGATCGGTGTAGATCTAAGTGTGTATATTGTATATTGGGTGTGGTTTGATTGTGTGTCAATCCAAGAGTGTATATCTTGTGAGTGTGTGAAGACTTAGTGAAGTCTTAGATTGGTTCTAGCTAAGATTAGGACTCGACGTCTGAGCCTTTAGGTCTAGAAATGTAATGTAAGCGAGTGTAAAACGGTTTTTTCCGACACATTAAAGGGAGCTTGTTGACATAGTGAAATCTTGAGTGGAGTACTCGGGGAGTGGAGTAGGAACGAAGAGGTGCTTCGTTGCCGAACCACTATAAATCTCGGTGTCTTGGTTTGATCGTTTCTTTCCTTACCTCTTTACTTATTACTTGCATTGTTAGATAGTTTTGCTGTGATTCATATTGTTGGTTGATTGACATACCAATCGATATCAAATATTCATAAGCAACTTTTTAAAAAGCTAATTAATCGGTAAAAAATATTCAACCCCCCCCCCCCTTCTAGTTTCTACATTGGTTTAGGAGCAAGGTCACTCCAAGATTTTTTAAAAAATATATTGTATTTAACTTGGATCGATCTATAGAATCCGTTAAATATCTAGAAGGGCAATCTATGCAAAGACCACGACTCTTTAAAAGCGATAGTTTTTTATTGGATAAATAGATTACGTGAGTATGTTATATCAAAAGATCTAGATCTTTGGCATGTTATTATCAATGGTGATTTTCAACCTATTATTCAAAAATCGAAAACCAAACTTGATGAGGTTGTTCCTTTTGAAAACAAATGATGATTCCTTAAAGGAATGTCTTGCATAAAATAATGAAGCGAATATGGTTATTTATAAATGTTTGCTAGAAAAGAATATGACGAATTTTCATGTGGAATACGGCAAAAGTAAATTTGGAAAACCTTATTATCACCATCAAGGTATTAGTCAAGTCAAGATAATAAGTCGGACCTTTTGGTCTAACTATATGAACAATTCGTTATTTTCGAAGACGATATATAGATAATGCTTTCGCCTAGATTTAATACTATTATTACTTCTGTCTTAAAGAGCTTGATGAGGTTACTTCTAGTAAGAACTACGTAAGGAAGTTTCTTAGGGCTCTACATCCTAAATGGAGAGCAAAGGTCCGGCAATGAAGATCAAAAGAATTGAAATAACTAATCTTGATGAGTCATTGGAAACCTCAAAAAAAGTAATAAGATGATCATCAAGAAGATTCGAAACTGTCAAGCAAAAGTTTGAAAGGAAATCTCTTGCATCAAAGGCTAAGAAAGAATCTAGTGTTGAAGAGTGTTTCGACTTCGATAGTGAAGACGAAGAGTATGTCTCGTGCGGTAAAGCGACTTCAAGAAAGTCTTTTATGAGAAGAGGTAGATTCGTGGAGGACACCTCGAAATGGCAAAAAGACTTTCAAATGTAGCCGTGTGACAAGACCGGTAAAAATGATAGAAAATGCTTTAGATGCGGCGACCCGAATCATCCTATTGGAGAATGTCCAAAGCCACCGAAAGACAAGAACCAAAAAGCCTTTGTCGGAGGTTCTTGGAGCGATAGCGGTGAAGAAGATGATGAGAAGGTCCAAAGACGAAACATGTCTATAGCTCATGCATCAAGTTGAGGTATGTTTCAAATCCTTTACTTTAGTGATGAAAATCATCACATTGATGATATAGATTTAGACAATGAATTGATAAAATTATGCAAATGAGTCTAAAGATAATCACTAAAAAACAAAAGGCTAAAAGCACCTAGAAATAGCTTAGAAAATAATCTTAGTAGAACTCAAAGATAAAGTATCCCATATTCGGAAAAAACCACTAGGCCCGCCCGCTCTGCACCCTACTCGATGTGAAATTGTGTCACTGTACTTAAAATTGAGATGAAAAAACTCAAAGCTGAATCCACTAGACTAATAAATTTGAAAAGAGTTACACATTGCTTGAGTGAAATGTAAGTAATCAAAAACCTCCGGTGATAAATTAGAGTTTAGGGTTTAATTCATTTGAGCATCATTTAGTGGAACCAATGGAAAAAATTTGTAAAAGCTCAGAAAAAGGCGTCCTCTGATGGAGGTCGCATAAATAGGGACGGCCCCATAAACATGGGCGGCCCCCTTAATGTTATGACGGCCCCTAAAATAAATAAGGGACCGCCACCAGAAACGCCAATAACTGAGAAGAGTGTTTCCTTTCAAAAATCCATTTTGGGTCCTAGACCAAAACACATAATTGTAAACAAGTTAAGTTCATGTTAGCTAGTGACTATGAAGTCAAACAATTTTATAAACCATTGTCAAAACCCGGAGTTGGATTTTTAAAATTTTAGATCAAAACTCCACCTCCTAGAAGAGTCAATAATAATTATTCTCGTCCTAAAACTCCGCAACCAAAAAGACATGTTGGTCAACAAAACTATCCTTTTGGTTTCCTGTAACTTAAAACAATTTCACGACAAAGTTACTTGCCTTGGGAAATGTGCTCTTTCCATTCTCACATTACATACCCAATTGCATCAAATGCAAGGGATGTTTGGCACTAACAACTTTGGACCCATGAGATATTGGGGACCAAATGTTTGAGTTATTGTCTTATATAAATAGATATGCCTTGGAGTCGACTTGGAACCCAATGAATGGTCAAGGATGATGGATGCTCTAAAAAATATGAACAGGCAACTGAAAGCTCTTCTCCTCTTACAATGCCATACAATGGAGGTAATGTCATTTTTGGTAGTAATCTTCGGTAAACATCATTGGCAAAGGTACGATTTCTAATGACTCTCTCAAAATAGATAATGTAGAACATGTTGATAACTTAGGATTTAACTTGTTAGTATAGGTATAAATATGTGATAATAAATGTAAAGTAACTTTCTTGGATAGGATAGTGAATCACTAAGAATGGTAAAGTCATAGGTTGATGTATTAGGAAGAAAGGCTTATACGTGATGTAGTTAGGAATTAAGAATAAGCTTCAAATTTTGTCTAGAACGTTGATGGAAAATTCCACTTTGTGGCATAGGAGTTAGGGTCAGCAAATTTGCGTCTCATTTAATGGTTAGTTCTTAGAATAGTTAGAGACTTACATAGGCTTATGTATTGATCATCATTTTTATTGATGCTTGCAAAGTTGGAAAACAAGCTCACGCTAGTCACAAAGCTAAGAATTTAGTCTCAACGACTAGATGCTTAGAACTTCTCCACATGGATCTTTTTGGTCCATCCGCCGTACGGAGTTACGGAGGAAACCGTTACACCTTAGTCATAGTAGATGACTACTTTAGATATACTTGGACTAGATTCCTTAAGGATAAAACCGAAGCTTTCAATCAATTCGAAATATTTTAGTAAGAAAATTCAAAACCAATTAGGATGTACAATAGTGTCAATAAGAACGATCAAGGTAGAGAATTTTGATAATGATGTGCAATTTGGAGAATTATGTAATTAACAACGGTATTATCCCAATTTCTTGGCTCCACGCACTCCTTCTATCAAATGGCTGTGGTTGAAGAAAAATAGGACTTCAAGAAATGGAGTAGAACTAGTTTAAAGAAACCAATCATTACCCTAAAAGTTTTGGTGTAAGTCGTAGATACTTACAAACTTATATTCTTAAACGGATCCGAATTTGAGCCTCTTAAGAAAACACCTTATGAAAATCTTGAGAGTAGGAACCTACTTTGATTATTTTTGAGGTGTTCGGAAGCAAATGCTCATTTTAAACACTAAGGTATACCTTTACTAAGTTCGACCAAATCTTACGAATGTGTCTTTTTTAGGTTACTACCAAAATTGTAAAGCCTTATCATTCTTAATAAACACACTAGGGTAAATCAAAGAATCACTCAATGTGACGTTCGATGAAACTCCTCCACTCTAAGACATCACCCTTGGTGGATGATGACCTAGATGAAGAAGAAGCGATTAGGAAATCGAAAAGAAAAACCTAGAAAACGAAGCTGTGGATGAAACTCTGGAGATTGACCGGAATTAGTCAATATTAGGAATCTAGGAACCATCCCTTAGAAAAATGTCATAGGAAACCTAAACCAAAGAACCCTTAGATACACAGCCCAAAACCAAAGCAACTTTTATTGTTACATTTCTACATAGAACCTAAGAATGTAAATGAAGACTTAAAGGATAAAAGTTGGATAATCGCAATGCAAGAAGAATTAAATAAATTCATTGCTAAACGACGTTTGGGAGTTAGTTCCACAACCTAAGAATATGAAAAATTATAGGAACTAAGTGGGTGTTTAGAAATAATGTTGTGAGATCGGTGTTGTTTCTCGAAATAAAGCGCTAGATTAGTTCGCTCAAGCTTACAAAACCAACAAGAGGATCGATTATGATGAAACTTTGCCCGGTGCTAGACTTGAGTCTATTAGAATATTATTAGCTTATGCTTGCGCTTTAGATTTTAAATTATTCCAAATGGATGTAAAAAGTGCATTCCTGAATGGTTTTATCAATGAGGAGGTAATACGTGGCACATACTCTGGGATTCATAGATTTTTGAAAAAACTGGATTCATGTTTATAAATTAAAGAAAGCTTTTATGGTCTTAAGCTAAGCACAAAAAAGCTTGGTATGATAGATTAAAAAGTATTTCTTATCTAAACATGAATATAAAATGGAATGGTAGATAAATACTCTTTTTACTAAGAAAGAAAAGTTCAAATCTCATTCAATTGTTCAATATATGTCGATGACATTATATTCGGTTCGACTTGTCAAGACATTAGCTCAAGTGTGCACAAGTCGGTTAGCTCCACCAACCATTCATGATCGTAAAGATTTGTAATGGCAAAAGTAATAACTTAAGAATGAGATCCGATAGTTCAAGTGAGGACTTAAGATTCTGCTGAGTGGTAAGACACGATTGTGTTTCTAGACCTTTTTACGGATTCTGGTGATTGTCGGGTTCGAGTTCATACTCGTGTCATATTGGATACCATTAAGCCCACTCATTTATAATTTATTATTTACATAAAGAAGCGTCCTAATTTATGTAAATAATGAATTGATAAACTTATGGTTCGGTGATTTACAATTTATTTATTTAAATGAAGAGGCATCCCAATCCTTTCAAATAAAGAGATTATAAATCATCCTACTTAATAATTTCTGATGCAATACGCTTACTCACATAACCTTCAAGGTGGTAGTTAACATGATGATGCATGTTCCCTAATGAGTATGTGACGAGTGTTTAAAACTCGTCTTCGGAGACGGGGAGTAAAGCTATTAGGGAATATCGATATAGAGTTCAAGATCGTTAATGAGTACTCGGTTAGAGTAAATAAGGTAAAAGTCTTTATGAACGAGTCAACATAGCAATTATCATATAAATCCTCCTATTACAAGTCCCGCCCATACAAGACTTGTAATACTTAGATTCATACATAATCCCATGTAAACAAAAATTACGACGGCTTTCGTGTAATACGATATTGTATAAAGTTGTGAAAAATATTCTTGGAGACCATTGTTTAACTTACAATGTCTGAGAACGAAGTGAGACCCTTGTGTAATTTACAATGTCTGAGGTATAAATGAGACCATTGTGCAACTCATAATGTCTTAAAAAATGTTCTAGTATTTATATAATTAACTCTTATATAAATAAACATACGATATACGCAAAGGGATGAAAGCATATATATATCATATATATGTATGTCATGTAAGCACATAATGTAACAAGTAATGTAAGCAAGTAAGCAAGTAGCGTGTATGCACTTTGAAAATGTTTGATGTGATGCAATGTTTGTGAAAATGGTTATAGTTTAGGGTAAAATATGCATCCTAGTTCTCTATAACCCATGCTCTGATACCAATCTGTAACACCTCGAAAAATGTGTCGCAGCGGAAATATGTCCGGGGGCGTTACTTCATAATACAACAGCACAAAATACAAGAGAACCACCTCTAAATGTGTCGTTTGAAAAGTAATCTCGTTGATTTTCTTGAAATTAATATAACATTTGTCCCATAATTGCATCACAATGAAAAGCTTGAAAACAATACAACGAGATTTGATCATTTGAATGTAGTAGACTCCAATGCATATCAATTAGGCCAAACATCTAATTCACCTGAGAAAAACATGCTTAAAAGTGTCAACATAAAGTTGGTGAGTTCATAGAGTTTTGTAAGAACAAATGTAAATGTTGAAATCCAAAGATTTATAAAGTATGCATGACCAATTCAATTCCTATAATAGTCGTCAACAATGTATGTGTAAATGTAGAACCGAAAAAGTATAGTGTCTATTGCTTCACCACAATATAATGAAAAATGTTTAGTAATCAGTAATGTTCAACAAAGTAGTGTGGACCACAAGATTTCCAAAGTATATGTGACTACTATAACAGATACAATATCACACAAAATGTATCTACTGTTTCGCTAAGCTCATGACACCGAAACTAATTTATGTAGCATATAATATGCCAAATGTATTCTGCCCTACTGGTGTCTGACCAAGATACCAAATGAGATTCGACATGGTATATATCCGTTGTCCGGTAAACCGGCACAGTGAGCGCTACTCACCCGGATAGGGATAATTAGTCCCAATAGATCTATTTATAACATTCGCGCTCCCTCAACCGGTCCTCCAGTCTGCGCTGGCCCTGAGTCTACCAAGCCAGTCGCGATCCGATATTTGTTGTGCTGGCCCTGAGTCTACCAAGCCAGTCACGATCCGATATTTGTTGTGCTGGCCCTGAGTCTACCAAGCCAGTCACGTGATCCGACATGGTATAACGTTCGTTTGCCCAGTGATCGCTAATCACCCGAACGGGGACTGTCAATCCCGAATAGATCTATTTTATAACATTCGCGTCTCCTCTCCGGAGTGATTAATGTTCATGCACTAAGTGTTATCCGTAATCATATAAGTGAAAATAAAGTTGTTTCGTTCATAGATGAAAACAAGTATTGTATCTCAACGCGAGATATGAGAATGAGTATGGAAATCAACCAAGTAAATGCGTTTGTAAACATGTATGCAAACGAGTTGTAAATGAGCACGTAACGAGTTTAAATCAAACACGTAATTGAATTTGTAACAAGCATGTTCTCACCCTAAAAATATATGTAAAAAACGTGGGGCTTATGGTAACTCACAATATCCTTTAAATAAACAACACATGGTATAAGGTAACCAAGTAAGTATAAGAGTTTGTAGACAAGCATGTATCCCCCTCGCGGGTTTATAAAACATTCAAAAGATTGAAAAGCGAGGCTATGAACTCACCTCGATTTTGAAGAACGATTGACAGATAGACATCTAATATGCACAACACAACGGAAGACGAAGCGGCTCGATCAAGAAGTTGCAACTAATCTTACGGCTAACTAGTCCTACTTGCTAGGTTCAAGTATATTGGGCTTCCGATGAATGGTTACATCAACGCGACACGTTGATAAAAATTTAGATTTAAAGTTGTAATAGTTTGGTGGTTGGTTAAATAAAATAAATCGAAAAGTAACGCAAAGTGTGTAATATATTCTTTATATATTACATATAAAAATAAACCCTTATATAACTCGTACCGTGAGTTATATAACAAATACAAACAATCCGAAAGATTATTGTCACGTATTTATAATGCTTTGCAATATTATATACATAAGTGGAGTAAATAATTAAACAAATATTTCGACACCAATTTAATTTACAAAAAGTCCTTGCATAAAAGTAGACTCACCTCTTAAAGTTATGAATTAAACAACTGATGTTTGTAACGCTTTTACAAAAGTTAAGATTTTACCTTTTAGTCAGGAATTTATAAAATAATATTTTATAAATTTATCTTTCGTCTTACTGACGGATCGTAGCTAAAATTGTTGTCTCATTTGTAAAACTATAGTTTTCATTCGTTGTCGGATTGTTGTGTAGTTATATTTTAATATATCTTTTAAAATATAACTTAGTTCCTTTTATCGGTTTCTAAAATAATAGCAGTTTCAGTGAATCATTATAGAAAATCATATAAATTTCGTCATGACCTTTCCGGTTATATAACGTTTTCCAGATTTATAAAATCTAATGTTATTCCACTTTTCAAACAAACCGTGTTGCAAATCCTCGTGTTTTAAATGTATATATATTTTTATATATTTATATCTAACTAAACCAAATAATAATTATTACGTTTATTTAACCATTTAAACCACCAATTTATCCGGTTTTGTATTTATATAATTTCTTATGATATATATTTATTTGTCAATTTGTACTAACCCAAACACGACCCTTACTGTTTTCTGCTGTCCCAAACACACCCCTTGGTGTATTTCTGTCCAAACCAAACACCCCTTTTTCGGTTTAACTGCTAACCCAAACACCCTCTTATGGCTTTCTGCACACCTAAACGCACCCTATAGTTTTTCTGCTACACCAAACACCCCTTAATATTTTACAAACCAAACAAACAGACCCCTTTGTTGTCTTCTCTAAACCCGCACGCACCCTATGTTGCTTTCTGTCCAACCAAACGCGCCCTAATTGTTTTTCTATAAAACCAAACGCACCCATTTCTGGCTTCACTTAGAACCAAACATACCCCTTGGTGCTAAACCCTCATCCAAATACACCATGGCTGTTTCGCAGCCAATCCAAAGGCACCCTAACGGCTGCGGATGAAACCAAACGCACCCTTTTTGTTGGTCCCCCCCCCCCCCCCCCCCAAGCACCAAACCCGTACCCAATACACCCCCGACCAACAATCCCCCCACCCCCCCCCCCCCCCCCTACCTTCTTTTGCGCGCTGTTAGACTCTAACGAAACCCACCTTGTGGCTGTCACAGCCAAACGCACCATAATCGGTGGCTGACCCGAACCTGACCGCACCCCTTGCCAGTGCAAAACCAAACCCGACGCACCCTTTTCGGTGACAGAAAAACCAACGCACCCTTTTAGGTGGTACGAACCAGCAAACGCACCCTGGTAGGTGACTCAGAAAACCAAACGAACACCCTTGCTGCTATTATACCACCGAACGCACCTTGTTGGCTGAAACCGCAAACAACAAACGCACCTACAGTGGTATATCCTAAACCAAACATGCCCTTGTCGTGTTTATATCAAAACCGACGCACCCTCGGTGCTTAAACAAACCGAACGCCCTATGGTGGTGGTGTGTACGCGGATGGCGGGGCGGTTTGTGGCGAAGGAGGAGGTGGAAACGGCGCGTGGTGGCGCGTGTGACATGTAGGGATCGGGTAGATCGGGCGATGAGGTTTATTTTTGGTTTCGTCGAATAAGTACGCCGGAAAACTTTTCCGACGACGATGGCGTGGTGGTGGACGGAATCCGGCGGCTGGGCAGCGGCGTAGGGGCTCGCCGGAAAATTCATATAGAGAGAGAGTTAAGTGTAGTATGTGTGTGTATGTTTTTATAAAATGAAAAGATATATATAAATTATATATATATATATATATATATATATATATATATATATATATATATATATATATATAATATATATATCATATTTATATATTTTATATATTATATAATTATTATATATTAACTTTCAATTAAATGTGACAAGTTAGAATAGTTTAGGGTAAATTGTGTAAATTTTTAATATATTTTTGATAACTATCAGTTCGGGACTCGTTTGAACTAGTTAACGGATGATTCCAGTCACGAAACTTGCGCCATTGTGTTCCAAATCATTTTTCTGATAAAAATGAGTATTTATTTGATAGTATTTCATAAATATTTTCATAACATTTATAAAAATATTCGTTATTTATTTGGTGAACCGGTTACGCCTTGTCCGATATAAAATGGATTTCAACTCTAATTTTTCGCGTTATCAACAAACGTTTTTGAATAAAATGATGACTAATTTATTAAATATTTTTATTTAATAAAAAGTGTTTTAATTATATATATTTAATTATTTTCTTAGATTCTTAAATCTTGCGAGGGCATTTTTTAGTTAAATTTTCTGACTGTTTCGGGGTCTCGGTCAAAATTGAAAAGTTGTCAGGATGTGTTTTAATCAAAGTGCTTAGAGTCCGAATAATGAAAACGTGCTTTAGTGGTTCGTTTTTGATAAATTAACTATGAATTAATATATATCTTTTTCGTTTTCAAGTCAAATAAGTTAAAAATAACTTGCACATGAAAAATGTAATAATAAATATGATTTATTATTTAAAATATGTTCCGAAATTTTTACCGGTCACGCGGTAATTGTTTTTACGAGACAATAAAAGACAAAAAGTCAAAAAGTCAAGTCAGACCAAAAAAGTCAAAGGGTAAAATCGTCATTCGAAATTTTGAAAATTCTCGGATGTTAGATTCTAATCAAGTGCAACGAGAAGAACAATCGTATTCTTTCTACATACGAATTTTTTATCAGTGGACCTCTCTTCTTTTTTCTTCAGATCACAACATTCATTACATTTGTTTTGTGTCGTTGTATAAATTGGAAGAGTTGGTAGATCCAAGTGTGTATATTCTATATTGGTGTCACTTGGATTGTGTGTCAATCCAAGAGTGTATATCTTGTGAGTGTGTGAAGACCTAGTGAAGTCTTAGATTGGTTCTAGCTAAGATTAGGACTGGACATCTAGCTTAGTGTCGGAAACAGTAAGTAAGCGACGTATAAAACATGTTTTCTCCTCCTAAAGGGAGCTTGTTGACATAGTGAAATCTCGAGTGGAGTACTCGGGGAGTGGAGTAGGAACCAAGAGGTGCTTCGTTGCCGAACCACTATAAAACTCGGTGTCTTGGTTTGATCGTTTCTTTCCTTACCTCTTTACTTATTACTTACATTGTTAGATAGTTTTGCTGTGATTCATATTGTTGGTTGATTGACATACAACTCGAATCAAACTATTTCATAAGCAAACTTTTAAAACGCTAATTAATCGGTAAAACTATTCAACCCCCCTTCTAGTTTCTACAATTGGTATCAGAGCAAGGTCACTCAAGATTTTTAAAATATATTGTATTTTAAAGCTTGGATCGATCTATGGATTCCGACAAATATCTAGAAGGGCAATCTATGCAAAGACCACCACTCTTTGAAAGCGATAGTTTTATTTATTAGAAAAATAGATTCGAGACATATGTTAAATCAAAAGATCTAGATCTTTGGCATGTTATTACCAATGGTGATTTTCAACCTATTATTCAAAATTCGGAAACCAAACTTGATGAGGTTGTCCCTTTTGAAAAACAAACGGATGATCTTAAAAGAAGGCTTGCAAAAAATAATGAAGCCAAAATGGTTATTTACAATGCTTTGCCTAGAAAAGAATATGAACGAATTTTCATGTGTAATACGGCAAAAGAAATTTGGAAAACCTTATTAATCACCCATCAAGGTAATAGTCAAGTCAAAGATAATAAGATCGACCTTTTGGTCCAACAATATGAACAATTCGTTATTTCCGAAGACGAATCTATAGATAATGCTTTCGCTAGATTTAATACTATTATTACTAGTCTTAAAGCTCTTGATGAAGGTTATTCTAGTAAGAACTACGTAAGGAAGTTTCTTAGGGCTCTACATCCTAAATGGAGAGCAAAGGTCACGGCAATTGAAGAATCAAAAGACTTGACATCACTATCTCTTGATGAGCTCATTGGAAACCTCAAAGTACATGAGATGATCATCAAGAAAGATTCCGAAATAGTCAAAGCAAAAGTTGAAAGGAAATCTCTTGCATTAAAGGCTAAGAAAGAATCTAGTGATGAAGAGTGTTCGACTTCCGGTAGTGAAGACGAAGAGTATCCCATGGCAGTAAGAGACTTCAAGAAATTATATAAGAGAGAGGTAGATTCTTGAGACAACCTCGGAACGACAAAAAGACGTTCCAAAGAAGCCGTGATGACAAGACCGGTAAAAATGATAGAAAATGCTTTAGATGCGGCGACCCGAATCATCTTATTGGAGAATGTCCAAAGCCACCGAAAGACAAGAACCAAAAAGCCTTTGTCGGAGGTTCTTGGAGCGATAGCGGTGAAGAAGATGATGAGAAGGTCAAAGACGAAACATGTCTTGTAGCTCATGCATCAAGTGAGGTATGTTCCGAATCCTCTTACTTTAGTGATGAAAACTCATCAATTGATGATATAGCTTTAGACAATGAATATGATAAATTATGCAAAATGAGTCTAAAGATAATCACTAAAAACAAAAGGCTAAAAGCCACTAGAAATAGCTTAGAAAATGAGCTTAGAGAACTAAAAGATAAATTATCCATATTCGAGAAAAACAAGGGAGTTGATCTCGAATGTGAAATGTGTCATGTACTTAAAATTGAGAATGAAAAACTCAAAGATGAATCCACTAGATTGAATAAATTTGAAAAGAGTACACATTGCTTGAATGAAATGCTAAGTAATCAAAAACCCTCCGGTGATAAATTAGGTTTAGGGTTTAATTCATTTGAAGCATCATCTAGTGGAACAAAGGAAATAAAATTTGTAAAAGCTCAGAAAAAGACGTCATCTGATGGAGGTCCCATAAACATGGGCGGCCCCCTTAATGTTCTGGCGGCCCCCAAAATAAATAAGGGACCGCCACCAGAAACGCCAATATCTGAGAAGAGTGTTTTCTTTCAAAAATCCATTTTGGGTCCTAGACCAAAACACATAATTGTAAACAAAGTTAAAGTTCCTGTAGCTAGTGACTATGAAGTCAAACAATTTTATAAACCATTGTCAAAACCCGGAGTTGGATTTTCAAAACAAAATTTTAGATTAAAAACTCCACCTCCTAGAAGAGTCAATAATAATTATTCTCGTCCTAAAACACCGCAACCAAGAAGACATGTTGGTCAACAAAACCAACCTCATGGCTTTCCTGTAACTTGGAACAACTTTCCACGACAAAGTTACATGCCATGGGAAATGTGTCTTCCATTCTCACATCCCAACCAATTGCATCAAATGCAAGGGATGTTTGGCACTAACAACTTTGGACCCATAAGATATTGGGGACCAAATGTTTGAGTTATTGTCTTATATAAATAGATATGCCTTAGAGTCGACTTGGAACCCGATGAATGGATCAAGGATAGCGGATGCTCCAAACATATGACGGGCAACCGAAAGCTCTTCTCCACTTACAAGGCATACAATGGAGGTAATGTCATTTTTGGTAGTAATCTTCGGGTAACATCATTGGCAAAGGTACGATTTCTAATGACTCTCTCAAAATAGATAATGTAGAACATGTTGATAAATTAGGATTTGACTTGCTTAGTATAGGACAAATATGTGATAATAAGTGTAAAGTAACTTTCTCTGAACATGATAGTGAAATCACTAAGAATGTTAAAGTCATAGGTAGAGGTATTAGGAAGAAAGGCTTATACGCGATGAAGTTAGGAAATAAGCCTAAGGATCAAATTTGTCTAGCAACGATTAATGAAAATTCCACTTTGTGGCAAAGGAGATTAGGTCACGCAAATATGCGTCTCATTCAATCGTTAGCTTCTAAGAAATTAGTTAGAAACTTACCTAGGCTTAAGTTTGATCAACATTTTTGTGATGCTTGCAAAATTGGAAAACAAGCTCACGCTAGTCACAAAGCTAAGAATTTAGTCTCAACGACTAGATGCTTAGAACTTCTCCACATGGATCTTTTTGGTCCATTCGCCGTACGGAGTTACGGAGGAAACCGTTACACCTTAGTCATAGTAGATGACTACTCTAGGTATACTTGGACTAGATTCCTTAAGGATAAAACCGAAGCCTTCGATCAATTCGAAATATTTAGTAAGAAAATCTAAAATCAACTGGGATGTACAATAGTATCAATAAGAACCGATCACGGTAGAGAATTTGATAATGAAGTGCAATTTGGAGAATTTTGTGATGCCAATGGTATTACTCATAACTTCTCGGCTCCACGCACTCCTCAATCAAATGGCGTGGTTGAAAGGAAAAATAGGACACTTTAAGAAATGAGTAGAACTATATTGAACGAACAATCATTACCCCAAAAGTTTTGGTGTAATGCCGTAGATACTTCAACATATATACTTAACCGAATTCTAATTAGAGCCATCCTAGGAAAAACACCTTATGAAATCTTGAGAGGTAGGAAACCTACTCTTGATTATTTTAGAGTGTTTGGAAGCAAGTGCTTCATCCTAAACACTAAAGATTACCTTACCAAGTTCGACCCAAAGTCTTACGAAGGTGTCTTTCTAGGTTACTCCCAAAATAGTAAAGCCTATATCATTCTTAATAAACACACTAGGAAAATCGAAGAATCACTCAACGTGACATTCGATGAAACTCCTCCACCTGCTAAGACATCACCCTTGGTGGATGATGACCTAGATGAAGAAGAAGCTATTAGGGAAATCGAAAAGAAAAATCTAGAAAACAATGTTGAGGATGAAACTCTAGAGATTGATGAAGTAGTCAATATTAAGGAATCTAGGAACCATCCCTTAGAAAATGTCATAGGAAACCTTAACCAAAGAACCCTTAGATCACAAGCCCAAAACCAAAGCAACTTTTATTGCTTCATTTCTACCATAGAACCTAAGAATGTAAATGAAGCCTTAGGAGATGAAAGTTGGATAGTCGCCATGCAAGAAGAATTAAATCAATTCATTGCTAACGACGTTTGGGAGTTAGTTCCACAACCTAAGAATATGACAGTTATAGGAACTAAGTGGGTGTTTAGAAATAAGTTAGATGAGAACGGTATTGTTTCTCGAAATAAGGCTAGATTAGTTGCTCAAGGCTACAACCAACAAGAGGGCATCGATTATGATGAAACTTATGCTCCGGTTGCTAGACTTGAGTCGATTAGAATATTATTAGCTTATGCTTGCGCCTTAGATTTTAAATTATTCCAAATGGATGTAAAAAGTGCATTCCTGAACGGTTTTATCAATGAGGAGGTATACGTGGCACAACCTCCGGGATTCATTGATTTCGAAAAACCGAATCATGTTTATAAATTAAAGAAAGCTTTATATGGTCTTAAACAAGCACCCAAAGCTTGGTATGATAGATTAAAAGCTTTTCTTATTAAACATGAATATAAAATAGGAATGGTAGATAACACTCTTTTTACTAAGAAGAAAAGTTCAAATCTCATCATTGTTCAAATATATGTCGACGACATTATATTTGGTTCGACTTGTCAAGACATGTGTGATGATTTTGCCAAAATCATGCATGACGAGTTCGAAATGAGCATGATGGGTGAACTTAACTTCTTCCTTGGATTACAAATTAAACAAATGGAAGATGGTATTTTCTTTAATCAATCTAAGTATATTAAAGAAATGCTTAAGAAATTTGGTCTAGAAGATTCTAAACCAATGAAAACCCCCATGTCCTCCGATACTAAACTCACGAAAGATGAAGAGTTGGATTTATTCAAGGTAGTAATATCCTTTACAAGTTAAAGGTTCAACATATTAGAGTACATCGATCCTACAGTTTATAACAGAAAATTAATGAATCATTGTTAAGGCATTAATTGACATTGATTGCACCATTACACCATATGCATAAGAATGTGTATAAATAGATGGAAATCTCAACCATTCCAAGAAACAACAAGAAAAACACACAAGAGTTTTCCAACAGTCTTTTCGATCATAAGCACTTGGTTTTCCGTGATATTTCAGGCAAGTATGTCAGGTCCGGCTGTACAACAGCTTTGAACGTTGTACCCTGGGAAACAGACGGCGAATCTGTTTTAAGGGAAGCGTGTCCAACACGTGCCTCGTTCCATAACCTTTTACTGTTTTCTTATTTATCGTTCATAGTGTCTGTCTTCTGCTTCTACCCAATTCTGTCTGTTTTATTTTTTGTTGTTTAATTTCTGTTAATTATTATTGATTGTAATATAATTTTATTTTAATAAAAGTGTACATGTTTCCATACAATGTTTCCATACAATCTTAAAACAGATTCTGTTTAACACAATAATAAACACTTTCTTAAAATCGGATTAAATATTATTAACAGATTTTATAAACTGTTTTCTGTCGAAACCAAGATTGAGTTTCTTTGGAAATCAGTTTTAATTAAACAGATTTTAACTTATAGAGAATTACAGATCTATAACGATTTTTTTTAAAGCATTTGTTCATATCAGTTTATTTTGAAACCAAGATTGAGTTTATATTAAACTGATCTATTTTATTCATTGAAACCAAGACTGAGTTTCTTTGAAGCAGATCCGGTACAAGCAGATACCGAGTGATTACAGTTTGTTTAACTGTTTGTGTTGATATTTCAAGTTGACTAATGTCTTGTATGTTCCGGAGATTCGTAAGAATCTTGTGTCCGGTTGGCTGTTAAACAAGTTTGGTTTTCGTTTAGTTTTTGAGTCTGATAAGTTTGTTTTGTCTAAGAATCAAATGTATGTTGGTAAGGGTTATGCCATGAATGGTATGTTTAAGCTCAATGTAATGGTTGTCAAGAATGAAATCAATAAAATGAACTCTTCTGCTTACTTGATTGAGTCTTCTAATGTGTGGCATGCTCGTCTTGGACATGTAAATTTTAATTCTATGCGTCGTTTGATTAAATTTAATAGCATACCAAACTGCCATATTGATTCTAAATATAAATGTGAAACTTGTGTTGAAGCCAAACTTACAAGAACATCCTTCAAATCGGTTAAGCGGAAAACCGAACCACTTGATATGATACACACTGACATATGTGATTTGAAATCATTACCCACGAAGGGTGGCAATAAGTACTTTATCACGTTTATTGATGATTGTACAAAGTATTGCTATGTTTACTTGTTGAAAAGTAAAGATGAAGCTATAGACAAGTTTGTTCTATACAAAACTGAAGTTGAGAATCAACTTGGTAAGAAAATCAAGGTTGTACGAAGTGATAGAGGAGGTGAATACGTGGCTCCATTCGCCGAGCTTTGTGCGAAACATGGAATAAGACACGAGTTCACTGCTCCTTATTCACCTCAGCAAAACGGTATTGCCGAAAGGAAGAACCGTACCTTGAAAGAAATGGTTACTGCCATGTTGATTAGTTCTGGTATGAGCCAGGACATGTGGGGGGAAGCCATTCTGACGGCTACTTATCTTTTAAATAAGATACCTCGTAAGGATAAAGAAGAGACCCCTTATGAATTATGGATGGGACGAAAACCATCATATCAGTACTTACGAGTGTGGGGCTGTTTAGCTAAGGTAGCTGTGCCAACTCCCAAGGCCCAAAAGATTGGACCTAAATCTGTGGATTGTATATTCATTGGATATGCTAAGAACAACAGTGCTTATCGTTTCATTGTACATGAATCGAAAAATCCGGATATACAAAAGAATACGGTAATGGACCGAATTGCTCTTCCTTGTTTATCAAACACCGCCTTAACGAGGGTCTGCAACTAATTTTCTTTCTCCTTTTAGTTTGAATGTAGCTGAACCGAATTGTTTACTTCACGGGCACGATGGACTAGCATATGATGTTAAGTTCTATGGTAACGGTGAAAATTCGTTGTTGTTGAGGTAAACAACTACTCCTGCTTGCGTAGATAACTAGCTATGTGTAAGCTTGAAAACCGAACCAATTTTACTCTGAAGAAACATTTCACAGTATATGTAGCAGCAATCTTGCAAATTTCAGAAAGTTTACTCTACTTATTGATTGATTATTGAATCGATTATGTTTACAAC
>BQNB010012521.1:0-78977 GCA_026074375.1 Tanacetum coccineum
GGGATTGTTATGAATAAAAAGTGTTTATTATTCACTAAGAATTGGTCATGTAATATTAAGTACTTTTAGTTTTAATTATTATGTAATAAGGGATATTTGGTCAAAATAAGTGATATTGACCAAATAACCAAGGTAGGATAGAAAGTAGTATAAGTACATGTCTAATCTCTTAGATTAGAAGCTCTTGACATTTTGTAATCCTTTCCTTCTCCCATTTTCTCTCTTTTATGAAAATTTAAAAAGTGAAAAAGAAACCTCTCTAGTCTTCCTCTCTTATGCTTAACCCTTCACAAATGATACATAATGCGAACATAATGTTTAACGGCATATTAACTCCCAATTATGATATATGTTTACTATTTTCCATTCGACAAAAGTAAGAGCATCTCTCATGGTAAAATGCAATTCTGTCAAGATCGCGAGTAAACTCGTAAGATCGTACGATCTTACGTGCTCACTAGCTAAAATCATGTAGGATCGTTATAGGATCGTATGTGAGGTAGGATCGTAAGTAAGATCGTGGGATCGAAGGTAAGATCGTGGGATCGGCTCTCGATCCGATCTTACCAATTTGATGAGTTATCTTATTATTTTATACTAAAACTTTATATAAGACTTGTATTTTTTCTTCTTTGCTATTATATTACTCCTTACTATCATATTTTGGTTCTAAAGTCTTTTACAAGATGTCTAGTTTTCTACCATACAAAGCCGTGATTAATACTTTAAAAAAGAATCGAACTTTTATTTGAGTGTGGGAAATAATGTTACCGAAACATCTGAAATAAATTAACTTTTTTTGTTTTGGATTTTCGACATGTTTAGTTCTCATGTCTTCTTTTTTCTATCTCTCGAAATTGTTTATTTAGCTATCAAAACTTAAACAAATTAAATGTATTTCTTTATTTTTATTATCATGATATAAGCGTCAAATTTCTTCTTACACTATCTTATAAATTTGTGTTTAATATTCAATAGATATGTATAAATGTATAACTTTATGATATGTCGATGCCTATTAGCAAGACAAGTCACTCTGTTAGGATCTTACGATCTTGATCTGATCTAACGATCTCGATCTTGCAAAGACAAAAAAATTAGGTAAGATCTTGATCTTGACAGTCTTAGTAAAATGTGTCTAATAATTTCAACATATTGTTTATCTCATCACTCGAATGGTAATAAATTAGGGATGAGATATTGGTAACTTTAATTTGATTGTAATACCTCCTTTAGTTTATATTTTTTATAACTTTTTTTATAAAACTACGAAGCAGAAAGTACGAAAAAAATAAAATTTAACAAGTCAAAAATATTAAATTAAAAAATACAATAATACAGAATACAAAGTTATAAAAAACTATGTTAGACCGGTAACATAAAGATTAAAGAGATACTAATGATAATAAATAGGTCATGGTACTAATAGAAGCACCCAATACATTATTCAACTAAATCTAGACTTTATTTTCACCTTTTGCATTATAAGTACTTTTAGCAATTGTACCATTTTGGTTATTAATTTCTTATTTGTACCATTTTGGTGATTACACGTACCTCGGGTGGTTTAAAATACGAGTAGTAATTCTTTTATCGAGTTTTTAACCCGTAATTCGTATAACCGGTCCACATGTTAAAAGTAACATAAATTGCATTAAGATTTAGGCATGGTCTTGTGATATGCTAAAGTAACAGGAAGAATCTACACATTTTTTAATTTTCTATTTTGATCGTGATGACGTATAACACGTGTAGCAGGCCTTTGGGCCTGGACTACATAAGTCATACATGGGCCCAAGCCCAATAAAACAATCATAAGGCATAATGGACCAAAACTAAGCCCAGACCAACTGGCTACGGTCCGGAGGCAGCAAGACGGACGGAAGGCTTCCAGAGGACGCTTCCGCAAGACAGCGGAAGTCCGCCAGGCAAGCCTAAGTCCGCAAGTCACGATTATAAGCGGATCCTTGCCCGATAAGGGTCCCACTTCGGCCCACTAACAGAAATAAGCGAAATATTAGGAAAACCTAATATTTGGCTCACCTATAAAAAGGGGTACTCTGACACCCCACAAGGTATGATCTTCTGACCACATTTCACACACACATACTCTGACATTCTCTGACAAACATGCTTACTTACTCTTACGCCGGAGTCCAATCGTGGGGTCCGTCCCCACGGTAAGACTAACGGTTTACTTTTAATTGTGCAGGAAATCATCTCATTACTTGATTCAGTACAAGATCTCACTATTGGGCCTGGTCCAATAACCATCCAAATCCATCATTTCAGCCCGTAACATATTTTGTACTAACAAGTTGGCGCCATCCGTGGGACCGCGAATACAACCGCGTTTCCTAAAATACTCGCCATGAGCACTAACGAACAAACTCCCCTTAGCCAGCCCACGTCCGTCGTGAGGAATACGCTAGGGAAAGAGCCAGTTCCGCAGGATCCAGGCAGGCCTATTCCCGATGAAGCCCTGCGGGAATACTGCGACAGGAACTACCATCAGATTCTACCAATCATAGCTGAAAAAGTGCACCAAGAGAAGGTGCAACAAGAAAAGCTTAAAGTAGTAAAAGCTCGTCTCGATTTTGAGGAGGCCTCACATCATTCCGAGTCAGGAACACCAATCAAAAGAAAAGGTCTCAAGGAAAGGCTCGGACCAAGGTATGTCCATAGCCGATCCGGAAGTCCTGAGCCAAGGCGTGGCCGCTCTCAATAAAAAAAAGTTTAATTACTAAAATGATACACTGAAAAAATAAAATGTTATTTTATAACATTAACCATTTAACAATATCTTAATCAATAAGTTGATCAATATCAACCTATTATTCCACCAAGTCATTCTCAACCTTTATCTCAAATGCATTAATTCATTCTTAACCCTCCTTTCGTAACCTCTCCATTAGATATGCTTTAATCACACTACAAAAAAAAACTTATTATTAAATATCAAGAACAATACTAAAACACAACTTCTATCACCAAACCACCATACTATAATAACATATATAATGGGATAAACAAAAAAATTTATATACCAACAACCAATCCCCAGACACTACAAATCAACACAAATTTACCACATATCACACTAGTGTACCATTAATCACTTAAATCCACCCAACCAAACTCATTTCATTTTTCTATACCCTAATCATCGTCAATAAATACAACTAATTTTTTACACCCAAAGACCACAACCATTATTTCCCACAACTAAACCACCCATATTCCCCACTCCTAAACGTCAACCACTGCAATTGCACTGTCTCAAAGAGGATCTCGACAAAGTGTCATATCTAACACACACTATAACATATAAGTCCAACACTTTATCTCTCATTTGTATTTCAAATAAAAAGCTACTCTCAAAACACCATCTTACACCCGATATTATGTCCTACAGTCCATGTTATACTCATCAAATTATGAGTACAAACTCACAATAACTCTCGCTCTCTCTCGCACACCACACCTCCCTCACAGCACGCTACTCAAAAATCAATAAAGATCACCCACAAGATATAATCGCTAACCATCCACACCAATTCATCTGACGACAGTACCAACTACCTCAGAGTAATGTGTGATCTGATGTTGCGACAAAGAAAATATGTTTGTAAATAATCACCGACCAGACGCAAACATAACTGCTATGTCCACTAAAAACTTGACCGTCCCTTCGCACTACAGTGTCGTACAACCCCTCTAACTCATACATATAGTTCAAGTCTGTGTGTGTGTGTCAAAGTACACACCTAAAGTGCCACCCCCCTCACTCGCTCCGTGAACTTGATGTTTCAACCGAGTGTCTTATCTCGAGAACCAGAAACTGTACCTCGACTCACACCTCTAGCTCCTCTCTCTCTCATGTCACTCGCTATAAGATAGATACTATCTATGATAATATGCATGAGATAACTGTAGTAAGTGTGGTGATGTAGTATTGAAAACATGTTGTTCAATACTATCTCATTGCCTGAAAAATCATATGAATGAAATAAATAAGTCAAGTACATGAAGCAATGTATGTCATCTCAATATGAATAAGCATGTGTGTATACTATAATTTCCAATAATCGCGCCTCTCTTATCTCTGTTTAGTGTATTGCAGTTCCGGAGTTGGGAAACTCACGCTATCATGTGATACTTGATAGATAACTTGTCATTTAGGATGTACCACAATCGTATGTACTAAGTATAGTATGCTATTAAGAGATGTGATTGAGTATAATTGTCTCAGACAGCAGAGTACATGTGAACATGTAAAACAACAGTTACAAGAGATAGACGACTTACTCGCTCTGGCTCAGTAAATGGCCCTCGATGTCTAGCTCCCAACATGGAGTGATAAACTATTTCTGTGTTTAAATTTGTTTTATCGCCAAATAGAAAAACATAAAGTTCTGGTCTCCAGTCGTATATGAAGTTGATCGCAAACACAATTTTGTAGTAAAACATAACTTTTAACTGATAATCTCAAAAGTAAAGGAAATGTCAAAAAACTCAATACACTTTGTATTCTTTACACTTTGTTGTGATCGAATAAATTATATTCTTTATACCAATCGTAGAAAAACATAACTTTTATCTTTTAATATTAACAATGATCATTAGAAAAACCTTATATTTAATGCACAATGTAAAATGACAGTATTCAAATATACTGTATTGCTGCGTTAAGTTGCTGAGAATCCAAAGCATTGCGGATGCACCCGCATTACCTAATCAAAAATATTGGTAGAGCTTTTTGTCTGTTTTAGCCTGGATAGAGTGGTAACCAACTCACCTTTCAAAACACCACTCACCTATCAAAACACTATGCCGGTGGTATCACGCATGACTTGCATGTATAAAGGTGAGCCACTCACGTCAGTGATTGGCAAAAAGTGGAAGTGTTTTTTTTAATGTGTTTTATCGGTTTGTGAGTGTGTATTTAGTGGAGATATATTTTATATTTTAATGAAAGGTGAATTTGAAACGTAAAGTGAGTTGTTATTACGATTAAAATGTGAGTGGTAAAATTGAAGAGAGAAATCTGATATGTCACTGACATGTAAAGTGAGTGGGAGTGCACCACTCCATCCAGCTTTATATCATGCTTATCTATACTATTATATAAAACATTTAAGTTGTGGGGTCCATCAAAAATTAAGATAAGAAGGTGCAATCTTGACCATCCATTTCGTTTTAAAGGAATACATCGTAGAGTGACATGTGTCACATCTTAATTAAAAAATCACCCTTATTTTTAAATTGAGATATTTTTTTATCTATTAATTTTTTATGACATAATTTCATCATATTTTTTAAAATTTCGTTCTTTATAATTCAACATCCATTTTGATATATTTTTATAAATTTTTAGATTTTTACATTTTTAGTGGGTTTATTTTATTTTGATTTAAATTTTTTACAACTTTAATTCATTTGAAGAGAGTGTTTAATTGGTAAGAGACTGTGAGAGTCTTTTAAATGCGAGTACGGTGATGTTAATATGGTGTTGTGAGAAAGGTACGGGAAACCCAAACAAACACATACAACAGACAACACGTATACATTCGAAGTGTTGTGAAACGAATTCACTTAGCGGGTAGAGAATTGCAGGGAGAGTTAGGTCAAAAAAAATTTATCACCGCTGCTATGCGCTGGTATCCAACTAGTCTTTATAATCGACCAGTTTTCGTGGACCATGTTACTATGGTCGTAGGTAGCTGTAGACATAGTATAATTCAACTTGACCTGTATATAAAACCATTCGCAAGTTGTATATAGAATCTACTCATATGTCACAATCATTTAACTAATCTGTCTTTGAATAGTCCAATTAAGTTTCTTCGCATTTTAAGTTCCCACTAATTTTTCCATTATATTAATTATACAAAAATGTTATTTTCTCCTACAAAATTATCTTATAAATCTTCTTACTCACATGATCCTGACAAATGGCGAAACTGACGGTTTAGATTTAAAGAGAGAATAAGTGGAAAAAATATATATTATATTATTATGTTTAGATTTAGAGAGAGAATAAGTGGAAAAAATATAGTATATTATATTATTGTGTGTGTAGGAGGATATGTAGGAAGATTTAGTAATGCTATTAATTATACTTATGTCAACTGGCGACGTGTGTGCTAATCTTCAAGAAACAAATAAACTTTAATTCTTACCAACTAGGGGTTGTCGTTAAAGTGCAACTAAAAGTGAAAAATTGTCACTAAACATTAAGAAGTAAATGTGTTACTAGAGTTTTCATGTGTTCTCATACCACTTGGAAAGTGTAAGTAAAATTCTAACGATTAAAACCCATTTTTAGTGACATAAAAAAGTGTGGGATTATATGTTGTGGCCTTTTGGGACAGGACTAGCTCTTAAAAAGTGCTAACAAATTTCATATGTATTACCTGATCTACTCACACTTTTTAATTACACGTCATAAAAGTCTCAGATTTTGTAACACGTTTTTGCGTCCACCAGGGTATTGGTTTGAAATGTATCCCCAAAAATTTTCCACTGGCGCCCTTGTCTTATTTGACCTCCAAAAGTAGTGTCTAACTTCAATGAATATTTTCGGGAATTTACATCAGATGCTCTTCAAGCAACAATATTTTTCATATAAAACACAACATACATCACATCTGGTGTAATTTCGCCGTAAGTTCTACATAAAAATATCTAGGTTTAATTTATTAAAAGCAAGTGTAATAATATCCTCAAGAAGGATGATTTGTGCTATACCAAAATGGACTTGGTCGAGACTTTGAATAATAGGAAGACATTTCCAAGTTGATGCATTAAATGTATCTTTTTTAATTTCTTGCTGCTAAAATGTTCCTCGATCTGGACTATATACTGTTCCATAAATATGTCAAGTATTACTAACACTCTTGGTAAACTAAGTTCAAGTTGACATTAACTGATCTATATTCACTATTGGTTTGAAATGTATCCCCAAAAGTCTCCACTACCCACAGTCCCTCCACCAGGGCACATTCAACCACAACCAGTGCCACCATATGCCACCGGTAATCGTGGTGTTTCGGCTTCACCTTTGACGCCTCAGACCTCTTGGTCCAGCGGACTTTGTGACTGTTGCGTCGATATCCCCAATTGTAAGTTGTACAAACTATATAAACAATCTCCCTACTTTATGTTGCATATCAAGGATGTTAAGAATTGCTTATCCATACTGCTTATCAGCTTATCAGATCAATGTTGGAAAAAAAGACTATTTTAAACAAACCAAACGACAATAAGCGGTTTAACAGTTTTGATAAGCATTCCCAAATACCTCCTTATTCATTGGATAATTCCGTAATTTAACTATCTCAAAATACAGGTTGCTTGACATGTTTTTGCCCTTGCATTATTTTTGGACAAATTGCTGAGATCGTAGACAAGGGAAGTACTAGTAAGTATTCTAGCTAAAACTATTTTGGAGGTTTTGCAATAATAGAGCATAATAAATTGATTTTGCGCATAACACAGCTTGTGGAGTACATGGAGCTGTCTACGCATTGATTAACGCCTTCACCGGTTGTGGGTGCCTTTATTCTTGCACTAATCGGACTAAGATGAGGCGTCAATTTGGTTTGCCTGAAGCTCCTACTAATGATTGTTGTGTACATTTTTGTTGTGGCCCATGCTCCTTGTGCCAAGAATATCGTGAACTCCAGCATCGTGGATTTGATATGTCAATTGGTAATCATCTCTTTCTCTTATAATGATCGAGGCTGCAAATAGGTTCCAATATCAACACGTATCTTTACTTCTGGCTCGAGATAATCAAACGAGATTTCACTTGGCTTGGTTGTTTTGCTTTTAAAAAATTCAACCGTTCAAAGAAATATATGTTGTCAATGACATAATTGATTCCCCTAAAGATTTTTTGCTGTTGATATTCTAGGATGGCAAGGAAATATGGATAGGAGAATGAATAATAATGGAGTCCAAAGTCCACCCGTAGGTTTTGCAGGAATGAATCGCTAATTGGCAAAGAAGCTACCTGCACATTGTACTAAATCCGTGGATCGAAATCTCTGTATATCGCACATTCAGTTCATATATTTAAACTAGCGTTACAAGTATATGTAATGGATGTGAATGGCTTCGTTACTAATAAGTCTTTGGCTTAACCAAAAGTGTCCCTATCGTCCCTTACTCCCTTAGGTGATTTTATACATCTGTTTGAGTAGTTTGTTGTACGTGAACAATAGCTTGTGTAAAGAATGGAACCCGGTAACATATAAAGTCACCTGGTAAAATTATATTCGGTTTTGCTTTCGTGTTTTTATGATTGCCTTTGTGTGGTTGTGTTGATCGCTTACTTTCTTTATTTGATTATTACATTAGATGATAATATCTAATGATTATTGACACATTATGAAAATGAGGATAAATATTGCAAACAAAATATATCATTTACGACCATCATTTTTCTTACGTCCAGAGATAAACCCTATTAATGTGCAACAATTCTCGCATGAATGCAAGTCCTCCAAAGGAAATTGTGAAGAACCAATGGATAAAAACATCCCAATAGTGTGTATAAATAGATACTGCTAATGTTAATATTAACCAATTCTCAGGCAAAACTCGATTATCCAACACATCATTCTATCTGGATAATTGAGTTTAAATTATGAATTCCTCACTCCCAAACGACGATAAGGATAAGGCTCCTCAAAGTGCCCAAACCGTGTCCGCTGCTGCACCGTCTTCTAGTGACTCAGATTCTAGCAAAGGCGAGGCTGCTACAAATAGCCAATATGTCGATGGGGTTCCACCACAACAAGGCGTGGCTCCTGTTTGGGCCACTGGTCTCTTCGAATGCTTTGATGATATCCCAACCTGTTAGTCCAATGATGTTACATTGTTTATTATTGTTTTATAATTTCTTTATAAAGTAACTAACCTACTAATGTCTTTTGTCTTAACAGGTCTTATAACAGCATTTGCCCCATGTGTTACTTTTGGACAAATTGCTGAAATGGTTGACAGAGGACAAAACAGTAAGTATTCGTTATATTGCAATCGATGAGTGGAAATGTATGGCTTTAATGTTTTTTATTCTTAAACAGCTATGTTTATAAAATAATAGGTTGGAGTATATACGTTTTGCTTCATGCTGGAATATTGTACTTCACGGGCTGCGGATGTCTTTTATCTGCATACTACAGGATTAAGATGAGCAATCTCTACAAGTTGCCTGATGACCCGATAATAAATATTCTTGTTCATCTGATATGTGAACCGTGTGCCTTGTGCCAAGAATATCGTGAGCTTCAGGCGCGTGGCTTCAACATGCAACTTGGTATATCCCTCATCTCTTTATCTTTTAAAAAAATTTGGTTTCTAATCAAAATGAGTGAGTATATTTCTTTGATGAATTTTACTTGTTTAGGAGTCGGATGGCGTGGTCAATCTCCAGAGATACAACAAACCGGCGGATTTATGGTGGCACCAAAGGTTCCTGGAGGAATGACTCGCTGAAATACATACAAATCTAATCAATTTGGGATGTTGAGGAATTAATCATGCTTGTTTTTTAAACACAATTAATCAATAGTAGTTATACTTAGATCACCTATGTATACAGATGTACGTGATTATGTTACACTGAATATTATTATTGTGTACTTTTGTTTATTCATAGCCGAGGAATGTATAGGGCTGCCGTATATATTCTTGTAAATCTTTGGTTGTTGAAATACATGGGAACGTTTGAAGTTGATCTGCAACATTTTAAAGAGATAACTTTACGCCAACCTCTTATACATTTCTTTCAACCTTCATTTATTTTGGGCCAATTAAGTGCCTAGTGGCCTATATTACTAGATTTAAACATAAATTAAACTAGGTATAAGAAGATTTGCTGATAAGGAAATCACCGACTAACCTCAGTAAGGTTCACGTTATAGTCATCGTCAAAGAATCAAAGATAACTTGAACATATACTCGGTACGAGCTAGTTGATGCGGAGTCAGCTAGTATGTATAAGAACAGGAATCTTAAGGACAAAGGATCAACGACATTGCAGTGATTATCTCTCTGTATATTGCACATTCAATTCATGATATTTAAATTAGCGTTAATAGATGCGAATGGCTACGTTACTAATAAGTCTTTGGCTTAAGAGTACCAAAAGTGGCCCTATCGCCCCTTTGGTGATTGTATACATATTTGTCATGTTAAACAATAACTTGTGTAAAGAATGTAACCCGATAATCATATAAATCCATCTTTTGTTTTCGTGTTTTTAAGACTGCCTTTGTGTAGTTGTTTTACCTTTTTTGTATTTTATCGATTATTACAGTAGATGATAATATCTAATGATTATTGACCCAGTATGAAAAAATGAGGATAAAAATTGCAAAAAATATATATCATGTGCTTTTGACCATCATTTTTTATGTATGGTGATAAACCCTTTTAATGTGCAACAATTCTCGCATCAATGCAAGTCCTCCAACAAAATTGTGTAAAAACAATGGAAAAAATCATCCCAATAGTGTTTATAAATAGATACTGTTAATGCCAATATTAAGCAATTGTCAGGCCAAACTCGATTATCCAACACATCATTCTATCTGGATAATTGAGTTTACATTATGAATTTCTCACTCCCAAATGACGATAAGGATAATGCTCCTCAAAGTGCCCAAACCGCTGCTGCATCGTCTTCTAGTGACTCAGATTCTAGCAAAGGCAAGGCTGGTACATATAGCCTGTATGTCGATGAGGCTCAACTAGAACAAGGCGTGGTTCCTGTTTGGGCGACTGGTCTCTTCGAATGCTATGATGATATCCCGAACTGTTAGTCCAATAATATTACATTGTTTATGATTGTTTTCTAATTTCATCATAAAATAATTAACGCACTAATGTCTTTTGTCTTAACAGGTCTCATAACAGCATTTGCCCCATGTGTTACTTTTGGACAAATTGCTGAAATGGTTGACAGGGGACACAACAGTAAGTATTCATTATATATCGATGAGTCGAAATGTGTGGATTTATTATTTTTTATTCTAAAACAGCAATGTTTATAAATTAATAGGCTGGGGTGTATATGTTTTGCTTCATGCTGGAATATTGTGCTGCACGGGCTGCGCATGTCTGGTGTCTGCATACTACAGGATTAAGATGAGCAATCTCTACAAGTTGCCTGATGACCCGATAATAAATCTTCTTGTTCATCTGATATGTGAACCGTGTGCCTTGTGCCAAGAATATCGTGAGCTTCAGGCTCGTGGCTTCAACTTGCAACTTGGTAACATATATTCATTATCTCTCTCTTTTATAAATTTAGATTTTAATCAAAATAATTGATTTCTTTGATGATTTTTTCTTGGTTAGGAGTTGGATGGCATGGTCAATCTCCGGAGATACAACAGACTGGTGGATTTATGGTGGCACCAAAGGTTCCTGGAGGAATGACTCGATCACTGAGATACAAACAAATCTAATCACTATGGGATGTTGAAGAATTAATCTTTATTGTAACATAATTAATCAATGGTTGTTTTGTACTTAGATCACCTATGTATACAGATGTATGCGATTATGTTAATGTATAGGGGTGCCATATATGTTCTTGTAAATCTTTGGTTGTTGAAATACATGGGAACGTTGAAGTTGATCTGCAACATTCTAAGGATATAACTTTCCGCCAACCTCTTATACTTCTCTTTCAACCTTCATTTATCTTTGCAGGTTCATTTTCATTCTAAATCATCTAACCGAAACTCCTGGTTTTTTTCTTGTCTGTTTCTTTGGAGCCAACCTATTGAGTATTTGAGTTCTTTTTAGGACTACTCTACCGCCCTCTAAAGCTGAAAGCAATGTACTACTCGGGTCCGGTTCAACTAAAACTCATGGTGCAAGAAGGATCTGGTAGGCCACAACTTAAAGCTTATAAGGGGCTCAAATATCTTATGTGCTGTCCTACTGATGTGGGATAAGTTCTTATTAACTCCCCCACTCAAACTGTCTGACATCCTCGTCAGTCGTACATATAACAGAAGAAAAAACAGTTCATAATAATTTAATTCTAGCATCACAAAGCAGGACTTTGGTAATACTATAATTGGGGGCATGATGATGCACTGATTTTCTAATAATTTAATTCTAGCATCACAATGCAGGACTTCGGTAAATCATGCATGTGAGGATCATCAAATACTAGAACGAAAAAGTTCATTTTGAAAACCTGCACATACGTTACGTGGAGATGCATAAAATTCATTCAATACAAACTCTAACCACACTTGTTATTCTGATTAGTTTTTATTGAGCATAATAAATAAAATGACAAAAACCATGCATCTGGTAAAAACAAACATTTTGTTTGAAAAAAAACCATGCACCATAGTAGTTGAGGTCGACAAGCAGGGGTGGATCTACAGCCACGGCAGGGTATGCATATGCATACCCTGTGATTTCTCGTTGTAGTGTTAAAAAAAGTTTGTTTTGAACTTCTGTCAATGGATTTACAAAGAGTGCATACCCACAAAAAAATGAGGTGCACACCCTTACCAAACTAACTATTGTTTAGCTCTTTAAAGGTTAGATTATAATGAAAAACTCTTCGCCGTTGTTGTCTTTATCAAGAAGAAGGCAAATAACATTAATAATAGATCAGGCCCAATAGAGATGTAAATATAATAACATGTGACATATATTTATCAGTTCCCATGGGCCCAGCCTACTAATTGTTAACCATTTTAAGTTTTAATGAGTACAACTTTTTATTATTAGTTCACAAAATGTGCTATGTCGTTTAGGATTTCAGAATCAATATATTAATTTTAGTTTATTTCCACATAAGTTTGTACTCCTATTTCTCATAATCATATTATAAATATATGAGATTCTTATGTAAAAACTAGTTTAAAATGTGTTATGCTTTGTTGTTTAAAAGTTAAAAGTTAAAATTTAGAATATGAATATGTTTACTATTATTTTAGTACCCATTGAAAGCTGTTCATCATTTTCATCTAAATCGATTAACTCAAATCCAAAACAAATTTCCAATACATAACTCGGATAACCCGATTTTGAAAAAGCCTATTAAATTTTTATGTTTCGGGTCTTATTTTAAAAATCGCGCCAAACCCGAATAAGAAGAAACCCGACCCGCTTTGTTTTAAAAAAATTATACTAAAATAGTGCATACCCTCTTTGGAATCTCTAGATCCGCCACTGTCAATAAATCACAATATATTTAATTAAATCATGTTTTACTCTTCACCTTATTTGTTAAGAATATTTTTTTATATATCCATATACTCCGTATATCTTAACTCATGTTAATATATAAAAATAGATACTTTTTTATATATCCATATACTCCGTATATCTTAACTCATGTTGTATCTTATTATTAGTTTAGTATGAATAGATTTAAGTTTCTTCTTAACATTGGTAACAGTACGTATGTAATAGTAAGACGATATATAAAATGAATTTCAATGAAATCATCCATGCATGTTTACACATTTAATAAGGGTGTCAGTCGGGTCGGTTGGTCGGGTTCGGGTAAAGACCGGTCTAGTTGGTTGAGTTCGGGTTAATTCGGGACGGGTCAAGGGTAAAAAGATATATTCTACCCGGCCTTATTTGGACTCGGGTTAGTCAAGTTTGTGTCAATTCGGGTCCGGTCAACTCGGGTCGGGTAATTTGTGTTCGAGTCAACCCGAATATGAGAACAATAGTCATAAAGTTGCCTATTAGTTCTAACAAGTTTTTGAAACCCGCGCTTCGTTGCGGTGAGTTTTGGTTTGTGTGGTCGAGGAAAAGTAGCGTAAAAGTTTAAATATACCTTAAATCCACGTAGTTAATGTGTTTTCGGTTCCAGCTCCACAAAAGGCCCTGATCTGTGATTAAATATGCGTGCACAAAGAAGGACGTGAAATAAAAGAGGGTGCGACGGTAAATAATTTGCACCAAATTACTTGTCACGGCATTCTCTTCGATTGCACATTGTTCTTTGGTAGGACGCATTTTACCAATGATCAAGACCTTTTATGGGGCTGAATCTAACAACATAAAAATTATATTCTCGTCACGTTTGTACAGTTAGTAGCAGAAGTAGTCGGGTTACGTCCTCCAATAGAAGAACTAATAACAAAAATATGTATTTCATATTCTTCGGCTTGTGATATGGACACATGCGTCGATAATATACATATTTTTGTTAGGGTTAATAGACAAAGAAGTTACTATACTTTCCCAAAAAGTTCGCCTAAGTTACTAAACTTTCATTTTGTTCACTTAGGTTACTGAACTTTTGATAAACATACACCCCCATAATTTCAATGTTAATCCGAGCAACCTGGACGTATATTTTTAGTTAAGTTAAGTAACATAAATGTCATGTTTTTACAAGTTCAATGATGTTTACGTATATTTTTGCAAAGTTGAGTAACCCCAAATGTCATGTTTCATAAGTTTAGTAACCTAAGTGAACAAAATGAAAGTTTAGTAACTTAGGCGAACTTTTTGGGAAAGTATAGTAACTTCTTTGTATAATAACCCTTTTTGTTATTAGCTCTTATATTTGAGGAGGAAAACCAACTAATTATGCTCCAATCCAACTAAACGTACCGAGAAAATATTTTCAAATAAAACTTTCCATATGCCATTTATATAATTTAGCTATCGGATGGAGGACACGAAAAGCAACGAACTTGATATTAAAAAAATGATTGTAAAGGTTTTTTTTTCAAACATATATAAGGCTCAGATCTGCAAATGTAAAATCCGACAGAAAATATCGGCCATGGCCACAAATCTAATTCCATTCATATTTTCGTCCCAAGATACCGGTATAAGCAGATTATGTCATCGAAACATTCAAATGCAGACAATCATCATCATTGCCTTAACTACAAACTCATACTCTATGGTAGAGACG
Organism: Tanacetum coccineum; assembly: GCA_026074375.1. Classification (NCBI taxonomy): domain Eukaryota; kingdom Viridiplantae; phylum Streptophyta; class Magnoliopsida; order Asterales; family Asteraceae; genus Tanacetum; species Tanacetum coccineum. Next base: position 14,930 of record BQNB010012521.1, read on the forward strand.
AAGGGAAAAATGTTGATTCCTGCAAGGAAAAGTTTGGCCATGAATGAGGACAGATATGCCTTTCTACCTAAGCCTCTTCGTGGCCAAACTTTCCTAGCAGGCATCACAACAAACATCCCATTATCCCAACATTAATCGAAAGCAATCACCATTGCAGCCTCTAAAACTTGCAAAACAATGTCTATTTGCAGGATTGATGCAATATGTGTCAGCTAATACGCCATAAACAGATTCAAGAAAACCTCTAAAAACACATGCCCAACTGAATCCCGAGGGAGAAACAATTCAATGTCCAAACATCGCAAAGATAAAAACACATTTTTCAAGGATCATTTTCGTGTTCAAGCAATCAGCCAACGCGAAAACAACTTGAATTTCACTAGGATAATTCACAACGTGTGGTGCTAAAATTCATCGTTGTTGATTGATCATTTAAACACGAAGCTGGTCGTTAGAAACGAACACTTCATCATTGCCGACTGATCATCTAAACACGTGCCTATCACATAAATAAGAACACAAAGCATCATATATAGCCATCAGCTGTTTAGAAGAACTCAAATCAGTAGCACTGATTTATTCGACACAGCAAGAATGCAATAAGCCAAATAAGAGCAATAAGTTTGTCATTACACTTGCACATAGACTTGCTACAATACTTAAGTAGATAATCTTACCAACAGTAATCTAATAGATAGTTAAATAATCTGGGTCTGTTTGGGTTAATGAGGGGTAGTAAACTGGATGGTTCCATTATCATCTCTCCTTTCTTCTTAACCCAATATCTCATAACCTAACATTCGTGTTAGCCTAAAAAAATATTGAGTCGAACATGGAATCTTTAGTCTTTATATAATATATGTTGTAATAGGCTAGAAAGGGTATCAGGCTTGTTTAGTAATATAATATTGTACGTGTTGCGGGATTAAGCCCAAGCAAAACCCGATCCCGATCCATGGACAAGCCATAGGCGTCCAACATATAGCTAAGGCTATAAATACCCCTTCTCCACAAGGAGAAGGGTTGGTTGCTTCATTTGTTACACACACACTTTGCAAGTAATCCATCCATCTTTCCTCTTTCTTATTTCTTTCTCTCTCTGTCTTCTTTCTCTTTTCTTATCATCGTCTATCTTTATTTCTTGTGTTATGAATCATGGTTAAGTAGTATTTGAGATCCTACAATTGGTATCACTCATCACGGGTGGGTTTAGTGGTTTGTGGTTTTTGTTATTTACGCTTATTCGAAGCTTAAATATAGCTTATTTAGTTCGACTTATTTTGAAATAAGCTTATTTTTTCATAAAGCTTTGTACTTTCTTGTCTAAAATCCGTCATAGCTTATTCTTGAATCACTTTCATAACAAAAAACTAAGATTTTAGCATTTTTTTAGCAAATTCACTCGAGAAAAAAAAGTAGATATATTTTTGGTGTTAAAAATGTTAAAGTTTGTGTTTTTATGTTAGTAATATCATAGTAATACTTAGGTTTGCAAAAGAAATCAACAAAAAACGTTTAAAAGTGTGATTTTTAGGCGATTTAAAAGTTGTTTTTCCAGAAAAGTTTGAAGGAGGCGAAATATATATTGAAGCAGGAGAAACATACACTTTTCTGCAGGAGAAACATACACTTTTCCTTAGGCGAAACATACTGTTAGATATTAGAAAAAGACTCGGTCACCCCGTGTATTTTACTGTTTATTATAGCTCGTAGTTTAATAGTTAATCGTATGATTTTCGGTTTTGAACCGGGTACTAATACCCTGTATTTGTAAGAACTATAAATACCTCTTCCAACTTTGGAAGAGGTAGCTAGTCAAATATACATTTTCCATTTTACACATAGAGCTTTCTCTCTCTAGAAAAACCTCTCCATGTGTTTCTCTCTCTAGAAACTAGCCAAATCCAAGAATCATCTCCGGGCTGTGAAATATGATATCCTACAATTGGTATCAGAGCTCTGTGGTGATTTCCGTGAGTCTTGTGTGCGTTTCGGAATCTTTATTAGATCGTAGTTTTTTAGTTGTTTTTTGTGTTCTTAGTTCAAATCAAAAACCCAATTTGTGTGGCTTAGATGTGTTTATGTTTATGTTTTTAAGCAAGATCTAGGCATAAGGTAACTAGTTGTGCAAGAAAAATCAAGGTACAACGTCAAAAAGGATGTGTTTTTGGTGATTTTGTTGGAAAAAGTTGAGTTTTGCTCGAAGTTGGCTTTCTGTTTAAAGGAAGCGGAATATGCAGGTTTGAATCAAGCAAAATATGACAGGTTGATTCCAAGCGAAATATGTATTCAAGCGGAATATGACATTATCAAGCGAAATATGTCTGTTTGTCTTCAAGCGAAATATGACAGATTGTCAAGCGAAACATGTCATAAACTCTAAGCGAAATATGTTGAATTTTTCCCCCAAGCAAATATTTTGATTTTTCCAAGCGAAATATGTCACTAAAATCTTAATTTTTCTACGATTTTCTTACTTTGTAAAATCCCGTGAAAGATTTATTTTCTCAGATTTTCAGTAAGTTTAGTACATCCCGATGATAATTACTCTTAAATAATAACACATCTAAAACATAGCTTTAAAACACAAGTCTCCTTTATCACTGATCGATCAAGACTGATATCATTTCACAACAAGTTCAAGATGTCTAATATGTCGGAAGATATCCAGTATGCCGGTTCCGATACACGCCCACCCATGCTTGACAGAACAGATTTTGACTCTTGGCAACAACGCATTCGTCTGTATTGTCTCGGAAAAGATAATGGAGAAAACATCATGAAATCGATTACTGAAGGTCCATTTCAAATGGAATAGGTCATATAAACAGTAGCTGAAGAACTGAGGGTGCACTTCAACTTGGTCCAGAACGTGCTAGAGTCTTTACAGACCTTACAGCTGAAGAAAAGGAAAGGTATAAAGCTGACATTCGTGCTACGAATATCTTACTTCAAGGTATACCAAAAGACATCTACACACTCATCAACCACTATACTGACGCTAAAGACATTTGGGACAATGTGAAGATAATTCTGGAAGGTTCTGAGTTAACAAAGGATGACAGGGAATCACAATTATACGATGAGTTTGAACGCTTCCTTCAAATCAAAGGAGAGACCATTCATGTTTACTATGTTAGGTTTACGAAGCTCATTAACGACATGAGAAACATCAAGATGACCATGTCCAGAATGCAGCTTAACTCTAAATTTGTGAACAACATGTTACCTGAATGGAGCAGATTCATAACTGAAGTCAAACTCAACAGAGGTTTGAAAGAGTCTAACTTTGATCAGTTGTATGCTTACTTGAAGCAACATGAGGTGCATGCTAATGAGAACAGAATGATGATGGAAAGGTTCATTCAACCAACTAATGATCCGTTGGCTCTAGTGTCTAATGCGTCGATTCAGCAGTATCCAACACAGTCATCCATGTCTCAATCCACAAATCAACCATCTCCTGCTGATAATTTTCAACTGGACTCAGGAAGTTCTTCAACTGAAAACTTGATTGAAAGTTTAACCAACTCACTTTCCCTCCTCACTCAATCGTACAAATCGAATCTTCCTCAAACAAACAATCAACTCAGAACCTCTTCCAATGCAAGGAACAAAGCTACAGTTCAAGACGGTAGAGTTGTTGTTCAGGATGTTCGTGGTAGATACATTGCGAATAATCAGGGACGACCATTTCAGAGGAACAATGCAAGAGGAAATGCAGGAGCTGGGAATGCAGGAGGTCAGAACAGAGTTGGCAATGTGAATCCTGGTCAAGCTAAACCCATTAAGTGCTACAACTGTAATGGACTTGGGCACATAGCACGAGAATGTCCTCGGCCAAAGCGACCTCAGGATTCAAACTACTTCAAGGACAAGATGCTGCTAATGCAAGCCCAGGAGAATGGTGCAGTTCTGGATGAAGAACAATTGTTGTTTCTTGCAGGAGAACAGGTCACCAACTTTGATGATGATGTGGATGATCCACCAGAGCAAGATTTGGCACTCAACGTGGATCATGTCTTTGAAGCTGATCAACTTGATGCCTTTGACTCCGATGTTGATGAGGCTCCTACTACACACACCATGTTCATGGCGAATCTTACGTCTGAAGATCCAATCTTCAATGAAGCCGGGACATCTTATGACTCGGACATTCCATTTGAGGTACAAGATCATGATAATTATCATGATAGTGTGTATGGGCATCATGATGTGCACGAGATGCAAAACAATATACAACAAGACTACGTTGTTGACTCTGAAGCTGATTATACGAGTGATAGTAATTTTATTTCGTATGATCAGTATGTGGAAGACAACGCAGAACATGTTGTACAAAGTAATGTATCTTCTGTGCAAAATGATGCATTGAGATCTATTATCGATGAAATGCATGAAGATGGTGTACAAAGTAGGATAGTAAATAAACAGGATAGAGTAGTTAAAGACTCATTGAATTCTGAACTTGCGAGATATAAGGAACTGGTCGGGGAGTATGAAAAACGGGCAAAGTTTGAATTAACTGAAAGAGAACAAAAGATTGATGAACAAATGAGAATAATTATCTCTGACCGAAATAGAAAGGAAACTTCTTTAAAATCGGAACTTCATACTGTACAAATGCAACTTCGTTCTATCCTTGACCAATATAAGTCAAAGACAAAAGAAGTGACCATTTTGAAAAAGGATTTTAAACAAACAGAAGATAAACACCTTGAGGAGTTTTTAGATATGAAAAAGCTAAAAGACAAGGTCGAAGATAGATTATACAAACAAGATCAGTCTGTACAAACAGTGCACATGCTATGTAGACCAAACCCGTTTTATGATGAAAAGAAAAAGGTGGCAATAGGCTACAAAAATCCCTTATGTCTCACCCGTGCTAAGCAAGTTCAGTCTGCCCTCTATAATGGTACTGAAATAGTCATGACTAATCATAAACCTACGGTTGTGCATGACTCAGAGGAAACTCTTGAGATAGCTGGGTTAACTAGGAAAAGAATGTATGAGAAAATGAAAAGCCCTCTGTGTATTCAAAATAAAGTTAAGTTTGCACCCCCAGATTACTCAAAAGAGAACTATCTTGCAATCTTCGCACCTCAGAGAGATTTGACCCCTGAACAGATATTTTGGGCCAAAGATGAAAATGACAGGAAAAAGGTTGAAGCCTCAGTTCTTAAACCACTTTCAACACCGACTGTGTATCCACCTAATACACCTGTCAAGCTTGTCCCCAGGGTTCTCCCAACAAAAAGTCAAGTGAAAATTAATCTTTATACACTCACACAACTTTTTACGGAATTTGACAAAACATGTAAAAAGAGAATCACACCAACAGGTGTCACAGAAGGGGAAAGAGGTTTTGAACAAACAAAAAGATGTTACCTCACTGAAGTCATACCATTTTTCAAAACTCTTAAACAACACTTTGAAGGAGTTCAAAAGGCTCTCTTTAAAGAAGTTAAAGAAATGGAAGAAATTTTTGATCAAATGTCAGCAGAGGTGGACCAGAATACTATGGACAAGCAATGTGCTAAAATTGAAAGGAAAAACCTTCTCATTGCAAATGAGAATCTAATTGCTAATTGTTTGTCGAATCAATTGTTGTTTGCTGTTGAACAATCACGTTGTCTAGATCTTGAAGCTGAGATCTCTAAATTACAAAATGAGAATCAAAAGGATGTTAATGATGAAATGATAAGAGGTTTTAACAAACTTGAGGTGGAATACCTAAATTTGCAATTGAAATATCAACATCTTCAAGAAAACTTTGGAAATAACAAATCACAAACTTCTCAGGATGTTCCTGAATTTGACTCATTTTTCAAAATTAAAAATCTAGAAACACAGCTTCAAGAAAAGGACAACGTAATTAGAAACTTGAAAGCTCAAGTCTCTAAAATGAATGACAGAAGTTGTGAAACTTATAATGCTAAAGATGTCACTGCTCTTATTGAACAAAATGAACGTGTTAGAGCAGAAATAGAAAAGGTCAAACAGCATTACAAGGAATTGTATGACTCCATCAAGATTACGCGTGCTCACACTAGTGAAAAGACATCTACCATGTTAAATGAAATTGAGAGTCTAAAGGCTCAGTTGAAAAGCAAAGTGTCTTGTGTCACTAGTGACTCTGTCAAACCAAAAGTTCTTGCGCCTGGCATGTATGCCATTGATGTTAAACCCATCCCTCCTCCCCTTAAGAACAATAGGAGTGGTCATTTAAAATATATCAACAATCTTAAGGAGAGTGTATAAACAGTTAGGGAGATTGTAGAGGAAGCTAGAGTAGTTAAACCACTAGATAATGCACTTAATTATGCTTGTCAATACACTAAGCTATCTCAGGAATTGTTAGAATATGTGATTGGCACTTGCCCGAAAGAATTCAACACTAAGGATAACAAGGCTGCCTCTACCCCTTTAACTAGGAAAAAGCAAGTTACTTTTAATGATACATGCGAAACATCAACTAGTAACACACATAAACATGTAGTGCAATAGAAAGTTCAACAGTCTAATGTCTATGTGATCCCTTCTACAAGAGTAAGTAGTTCCACTAACGCTAGCAGATCAAAGCCTAGGAGCAATACAAAGAAAAATAGGATCCTACCTGCTAAGAGTGAGAATAAGATGAAAGTAGAAGACCATCCTAGGACAAATAAGTCTGTATGGACAAAAGTGAATCGAGTTGAGTCTAGCATTAGCTCTAAGCGTATTATAATTAATTCGAATTCTGAATCTGTGTGCAAAACATGTAACAAATGCTTAATTTCTACAAATCATGATATGTGTGTTATTAAACCTTTGAATTATGTTAATGCAACCCCCACTATTAAAAACGGCTTGAACAAAGTCAAACAGGTTTGGAAAGTAAAAAGGGAAATTGTCTGCTAATGGCTTGAACAAAGCCAAGCAGGTTTGGAAAGCAACAGGCAAAGTGTTCGCTAATGTTGGTTATCAATGAAGACCCACAAGAAAGAAATTCACCTTAGGAAAACATATTGGTGGGCATCAATAGAGACCCACAGGAAAGATGTTCCTCTTAGAAGAACAGTGCCCTTTAACTAGGCTTCCTGTGAAATGTACTACTATTTCTGCTAACCAACAGGACCCCAACCAAATTTGGGGATCCAAAATTCCAAACCCTCCACACTCGACTGTTTTTAAATGTAGTTCGTACAGATCGTCCTTTGGTATCTGGACTCAGGCTGTTCAAAACATATGATGGGAATCGTTCAAAGCTCAAGAAGTTTGTGAAAAAGTTCCTCGGGAAAGTCAGATTCAAAAATGATCACTTTAGAGCTATCAGGGGTTATGTTGAGTAATGCATTTCTATCAAATAATGACGTATGTTCACGTCAGTTCAGGCCTCGTTCTTCATTGCGATGACGTCTGTAGATGTCTCTTCAGGCCCCGCTCCTCATAGGAAAGAAAAGTGTACGCTTCAGTGCGCTTTGTCTTTGAAAGAAAAGAAATCTTCTTGTTTTCAACCATTTTCATCAACAAGTTTCATATTTTCCCATGCTCGTTCAGACGTTAAGTGAATCAACGTTCATATGCAATCACATATGCAATTTTTGAAGGGGAGAATAGTGAATCAAATGTGATCCATACGGTTTAACTTGGTCTCTCAATGTGTATGAAATGGTGAAATGGCTCCTGTACACATCAGTTCAGGACCCGAGCCTATGTCGATGACGCCTGGACAATTCAGTTCAGGGCTCATACCTAATCAGGTCCATGCAACCAATTATGTTCTACCGACGGATAAAGATCTGGAGTTATTATTTCAACCTATGTTCGATGAATACTTTAAAGTAACTAGAGTCGATGAACCAGTACCTTCTGCTACTGCTGTTAACGCTCAAGTTGTTCCACCAGGTACATCTGTGTCTACAACATTTGCTCAAGATGCACCGTCAACAAGTTATTCACCGTCATCATCTGGAATACAACCTCCAGTCATTCATCATGATGTTGCAGTTGGACCCACTATCGAAGACACCCCAATTACTCAAGCTACCCTTCATCCCTCAAATAACCCTGTTACTGGAGAACCAGGTTCTGCACAGTCATCATCAGGGGATGTTAGTATAGCTGAACCCAACCAAGCTAATCAACCACCAGCTCATCTCAGAAAATGGTCCAAAGATCACCCTCTTGATAATATAGTTGGTAATCCTTCTCGTCCGGTATCCACCAGAAAACAGTTAGCTTTCGATGCTCTATGGTGCTGTTACCATACTGAACTGTCAAAATTCAAACCAAAGAATTTCAAAATGGTCGCGATAGAAGACTGCTGGTTCAAGCCATGCAAGATGAAATTCACGAGTTTGATCGACTTAAAGTATGGGAATTAGTACCTCACCCAGTCTATGTAATGGTTATGGCTCTCAAGTGGATCTACAAGGTGAAGCTTGATGAGTATGGTGATGTACTAAAAAATAAAGCTCGGTTAGTTGCAAAAGGATATCGTCAAGATGAGGGTATCAATTTTGAAGAATCATTTGCTCCAGTTGCTCGAATAGAGGCTATTAGAATCTTCTTTGCAAATGCTGCAAGTAAAAACATCGTCATCTACCAGATGGATGTCAAGACTGTATTTTTGAATGGAGATCTGCAAGAAGAAGTATTCGTTAGCCAACCGGAAGGTTTTGAGGATCCAGAACATCCTACTCACGTCTATCATCTGAAGAAAGCTCTTTACGGGTTAAAACAGGCTCCAAGGGCGTGGTATGACACTTTATGAAAGTTCCTCATGGCAACAAAATTCTTCAAAGGGGCTGTGGATCCGACGTTATTCACTCGCAAAATAGGCAAACATATTCTCCTCGTTCAAATCTACGTAGATGATATAATATTTGCCTCAACTGATCCTACTACATGTACCATTTTTTCAAAAGAGATGAACTCAAAATTTCAAATGTCAATGATGGGACAAATGTCGTTTTTCTTAGGCTTACAGGTTTCTCAAAGTCCTAGAGGCATCTTTATTAATCAAGCGAAATATGCTCTCAAAATCTTAAAGAAATATGGAATGGATCTTACAGACCCTGTCGATACACCAATGGTGGATCGATTGAAACTGGATAATGATCTCAAAGGGATTCCAGTTGACCAGACTTAATTTAGAGGAATGGTTGGCTCCCTAATGTACCTCACTGCCAGTAGACTAGACCTTGTATTTGCTGTGTGCATGTGTGCTATATATCAGGCTAAGCCTACTAAAAAGCACCTAGAAGCAATCAAACGGGTCTTTCGGTACCTTAGAGGAACTATTCACATGGGTCTTTGGTATCCGAAGGACAACGCTATGGCTCTAACAGCTTATGCAGATGCTGATCATGCGGGATGTCAAGACATAAGAAGAAGTACTTCGGGAAGTGCTCAGTTTCTTGAAGAAAAATTAGTAAGCTGGTCATCTAAGAAGCAGAGAAGCACTGCCATTTCGACAACAAAGGCTTAATATATTGCAATGTCTGGTTGTTCTGCTCAAATCCTATGGATGCGGTCTCAGCTAAAAGACTATGGATTTGAATTCAATAAAATTCCTCTATACTGTGATAACAAAAGTGCCATTGCTCTTTGCTGTAACAATGTCCAACACTCACGATCAAAGCACATCGACATTCGTCACCATTTCATTCGAGAGCAAGTGGAAAATAGAGTGGTTGAACTCTACTTCGTGGAAACGAACTATCAACTTGCGAATATACTCACGAAAGCATTGCCAAGAGAACGGTTCGAATTTCTTCTACCACGACTTGGGATGAAGAGTATGACCCCAGAAACTCTCAGACGTCTTTAAGAAGGAGATGATGAGTAAAGGATTATCTTCGTGTATCCTTTGTACATTTAATTTTTTTTTGCCTTAGTAAATATTTTAAGACATTTGGAATTACAAAATGGCTTGCAGTTATTTCAGACTGCAACCCGCTTCTCAAAACAAGGAACGCATGTCGTCATACTGACTGTTGTTCCTGACAACGGGTAATTTAATTTGCCCGGGCATGGATTACTTTATATCCATGCATTAGATGAATAAGTGTACGCTTCAGTGCATTTATTTATGAAAACGAAAGAAATCTTATTTTAATTGGTGTTGTTAAAAGATTCGATTTTTCATCTGATCAGATTTCATCAGGGTTTAAACAAAGAATTTTCAATATCTTAAACAATGTCTACTGCTCTTTAAATAGAAAACGGGTCATTATTTGAGGGGGAGAAAATTTAAAATTCTTTTAAAAAGTCATGACGGAATGAATGGAAAAGTTTTATCAATAACGGGTCATCATTTAAAGGGGAGTGTCTTAATTAATTTTAAGTCATTTAGTATTAAGTTGTTATTGGTGTTAACTTTTAGGGACTTAAGGGCAAAATCTAGGACTTAAGATCTAGCTATACACTTGTAGGGGCTTATTTTGTCATTTCTATAACTTAATAAGCCTTAGAAATAAGTGTTAAATGGAAATAGATCATGATATAAAACACAAGGACCATTCTTGCCGTCTTTTAAAAGTTTGGCAAGATACATATTTCTGTCAAAATGGTCAACTCACGCACACTTCATATATTTCACCCTCACAAAACACACACGCCTACACATTTCGCACGCATCATCAATTCGAATTTTTTAAACTCGTTTGAAGATAAAAGGTACACTCCTACACGTTTAACATCCATTTCTTATCTCGTTGATGAAAGGAATTAGATTAAAACGCGTTTTTGAACTCGTAATCAATCAAAATCGAATAAGGGTTCGAAAAATTAAAGTTACGTTTTTCTTGAAATTAAATGAGGGGTTTTGATCGCAAGGGTGCGATTAAGGGGTGTTTGAAACAGTTTTTCATTTCATTAACTTATTAATGAGATATGATGATTTTTAGAAAACGAATGAATCAAAACATGCTCTTAATGGTTAATTAATTAAGGAGTTTTGATGACTAGGGTGCGATTAAGAAGTGGTTGAAACAGTTTTTGTTATCTCGATCATATAATTGTTATAGGAAGATTCTTTATGATGAATGAAGCGAAATATGTTGGTGTTTGTAAATGGTTATGTGCTAAGTGGTTAGAGATCTCATCAGATTCACTCTTATACCTTTAAGAGTCTTCTAGTTGCCTTAGATCATAGATTGTGTGCTTTTCCCTTAGATTGATTGCATATGATGGTTTTTTCGAGCATTTTTGTCACATAAATCTTTGTGGTTATGGATTCCGAGATGCTTAGAAGTGTATTGAGATGATTGCTTGAATAATTCATAGGGATTTAAGTTGTTAAATTCTAAGTTATGAATTTTTGGTTAAGCAAGCGAAACATGTATTGATAGAATGAAGCGGAACATGTTAAAACAGGTTAAAGCGGAACATGTTTACATGTTTCAAGCGGAACATGTTTACATGTTTCAGGCGAAACATGAACTACTTGCTTATGTTGGAGCGAAATATGTAGGAGCGAAACATGACAGGTTCACTTCAGGCGAAATATGACAAAAATACAAAAAGAAACTCTGCCCAAATTTTCTAAAATTTGTGTAATCTTGTTCTTTATGTCATATATCTTCAAGTGACATGTTTAAATGTGTGTTATTTGCCCTCTATGAGAATAGGAGTCTTAATCTCAATCTGAATCTGTCTTGTTAACTTCACAGTTAACTTTGACTCATTGTTCTTAGATGACTCATTCAGAGAGTGTTATATCAGTGTCACGTCAGCATGAAACCTTATCATTGCATATTTCTAAAATCAATCAGCTCATTAAGGATAACCAAAGCTAATCAATAGAATATTTCTGTTGTGTATGAACTGTATTGGTTGTTTCTTAAGCAGAATCATGAATCCTCAAGAGATAGAACAAGTCGTTGCTCGTGATGAACTATGAGTTCCTACTGCTGAAAGAGTCAACATAAGCACAACAAATGTTAGACTGGAAACCACAGTAAAGCAGAAAGAAGAAACCTTTCAAGTTGTTATTGATGTGATCAAGAATTCTACATGCATCAAGGCATTCACCATTTCTGCTGATGTGCCTAAAATTCTTATGCAACAGTTCTAGTATACAATCACTAAGATCAAAGACTCTGAGTCTTTTGAGTTCCTTTTATCCGACAAAAAGTGTGTGATTGATGCTGAAGTCTTTAGGAAGATACTTGATATTTGTCCAAGAAAAGAAGGTAAAGATTTTACTGAAGTCCAAAATGATGAAGACACCCTCACCTTTCTCATTGATCTTGGATACTCAGGTCCACTTCACAAGTATACAAATATGTTTGTGGACCACAAGCATCAGCCTTGGAGGACTCTGGCATCTTGCATCAACAAGTGTCTATCTGGAAAGACAACTAGCAATGACAAGTTGAGGAAGTCAAGAATTGATATTCTGTGAGGCATGTTTTACAAAGAGAATGTTAATTATCCATCTTTGATTTAGGAAGACATTGCTTACCAAATTAATCATAGACGGGAGAAAAAGTCAAGGCGTGAAAATATGCCATATCCTCGATTCACAAAGGTTATCATTGATTACTTCCTCTCCAAGCACAAATCTCTCAAAAAGCTCATGTTTTAACACTTTCACACAATCAAGGATGACAGTGTTGTGAGTCGACTCAAATTTGTCAAAATGGGTAAAGATGTTCAGCAATATAGTCTCGCCATTCTTGCTACTATGCTTAATAACGAGATTATTCAATCAGAATCATACAAGATGTTCATCCTGTATTCTACTGGTCAAATACTTCCAAAGAAGAGCAGAGGGAAAGGTTCACAATGGAAGAATACTGCAGATACCATTAAAGAATCTATTGATGTGTCTGATGAGTCTGACCCAGAACCTCTTATCAGAAGGAAAACCTCTAGAAGAAAAGTTGTTAAGAAGAAAGCCACCATATCAGTTGATGACAACATCATTCCTGAACCAGACATTGCACTAGAATTAGAAAAATCTATCAGTCTCGCTGAAGCTAAAGAAGAAGCTGCTGCAAGAGAAGTTCATGATACTCATGCACGAATTATGACTGAATCGGTTCCCGAGCCTGCAAGAACCATAAGACAGTCCAGCATTGCTTTTAGAGATACCTCTAGTGTGTCAAAGAAGAGGACTTCTGGTACGTCCCAAAAGCTCAAGGGCATTCAATCTCTTACTCCAGCTGAACAAGAAGCCGCTGACATAATGAAAGCTCTCAAGGATAGCAAGAAAATGATAGGGAGACAGCCTGGTACTGGTGGCTCAGATGAAGGAACTGGTGATATACTAGGGGTTTCGAATGAGTCAATTTTTGCAGATGCTGAGGATGACAATGAAGAAACTGAATCTGATTCTGAAGATATTTACAAGTACAGGATTAACGTGCGCAAAAATGCTGACATTGAGATGAAGGATGCTGAAAAGACTGCGGATATTACCAAAGAGACTACTGAGCAACCATTGACATCGTCAAGCTTTTCTGTGCCTTCTGATTATGGTAATCAATTTCTTAATCTATCTCATGATGAAGAGTCTAATAAGCAACCTCCAGTCCTGCAACAAACAACACCAACCCCAACAACCATTCCAACACCACCAATCAACACCGAAGCTCCAGCAATCACCACAGCTATCCCTGAAATCACTCCATTCATCGCCCTTCAGCTAAGAGTCGCGAAATTAGAACAAGATATGTCTGAAGTAAAGAAGATTGATCACTCTGCTGCTGTTTTGGCTTCTATTCAATCCCAAGTTCCTCCAGTTGTTGATAAGTATCTAGGAACAAAACTTGATGATGCTCTCCTTAAGACTCTTGTTATGGCTCTTGAAGACAACACTGTCGATTTAGTTGAGAAATACTTCTGTGCTCCCTGCTTAGAGTCAAGCAAAAAGCTAAGAATGACTGAAAAGAGTCCTAAAGAGATTATCAGAATCAAACAGGGAACAAAGAAAGAGAAAAAATCAAGTGAGCCAACGTATACCATCAAGTCGACTGATAAAGCTGCACTTGAAAAGAAATTTGATCTAAAGAGTGCTCTCTTCAAATCCATGCATAAGAATAAATCTACCAACAGAAATCCTATAACACCCCTCAGAAAAAATTGTCAGAAGGGAATACCACTTGGGGTGCTACTTCTATTACACGCGCTAGATACAAAGAGAATGACCTCTAAATGTGATCGTTTTGTAAAACAATCTCATTGATTTTCTGAAATCAAATAATAGTTGTCCATAATTGCATCCACAATGAAAAGCTTGAAAAGTGACACAACGGAGGATTTTGATCATTTGTAGAAATCCAAAATCAATGAAAATCTTGTCAATTAAGAACTCACAATGTACATCAGATAATCCAAGCATCTAATTTTCACTGAGAAAAAACATGCTTAAATGGTGTCAACTTAAAGTTGGTCTGAGGTTCAATAGTGTTAGTTTATGGTATGTACGGTAAGTTTCCAATATACATGAATCTTGTCTCACTATGTCATCACTGTACTTTGTTAAAACGGTTTATTGATACTGTCTAGCCTACAATATTAGTTAAAATGATTGTTATGACCATTTAATCCTTAAATGTCCTTCCAAAATGTACGTATGATTTGTAGAAATCAATTAACTGTAAAATATGCAAGACCATTTATATCCCTAAATAGTCTCAAAATGTACGTATGATTTGTAGAAATCAATTAGCTGTAAAATATGCAAGACCATTTCTATCCCCAAATAGTCTTAAAATGTACGTATCAAAGTTGGATCACAAATATCCAAAGTATGTATTGCCACCTTATTTTCTGTGTGTATAAAACCATGATTACCATTACTCTAAGTTCATGAAATGTGTGTGACATTGTATGTATGCCACTTTATTCAAGGCACAGTAAGAGTGTACCCATCGTAGGTGTTCCCTCCAAGAACACCGGGCGTTAATGAAAAAACAATATGTACCCATCATGGGTGTTCCCTCTATCGAATCGCCCGGGCAAGTCAGGTCATGATTGTTGGCCCCGCAGGCGCCAATCCAATCGTAATCGAATGGCATATACGTTCGTTCCCTAGTGATAGCTAGTCACCGATCAGGGGATTGTCAATCCAAATAGATCTATTCTTAACATTCGCGCTCACCCTCTAAGTAATTAACAGTTCATGCATCCTAAGCTAATCCGTAATCATTAAATTTATAGTCATGGGTTTTTCGTTCAAAAGGTAAACCAAATATTGTATCTCCTCGTGAGATATATAATTTAGTATGCTAATAACCAAACAGTGTAATAATCCATGGGTAAAGGCGGTTTTGAGATCATGTATGCAGACGATGTTGAAAATGAGCACGTATACGTGTTTTAAATTCATACCAACGTAATTGAATTTGTAAAAAGCATGTCTCACCAAAAATATATGTAAAAGGTAAAATGTGGGACTATGAACTTACCTTGATGTTTTGTTGACCGATTGACTAGGATAGGCATCTGCTATTGCCCCGATTACATCGGAAGACGAAGCGGATCGATCAGAAGTTGCAAAAAACTAAATCTTAACGGCTATGTTCCATAGCCTATGATTAAATGTTATTTCGGTTTTCACGATGAATTGTTATGTCAACGCGACACTAGTTGATAAAGATCGTAGATTTAACTTTGAAATGGTTTTGGTGGTTGGTAAATAAATAATTGAAATACACGCAAAGCGTTTTGTAATATATATTCGATATATATTACTTATGAAAAATAAACTTATATAATTCTTCACCGTTGATTATAGATCATAAAAACGGATCATACCCGAGATTATGGAAAGTATATAATAATTTGCAAGTATTATATAAAATGTTGTGAATAAATAATTAAACCGCAATTATTTCGACAGCAATTCAATTGGTAACAGACTTTGAATAAAAGCAGACAAATGTCTTAATGTTATAAATTAAACAGCTCCGATTTTTGTAACGTTATAACCCATTATAAAATAGAAATTATTAATTTTTAAATTATGTTTCGTTTTCTTTGACAAGTCGTATCTTAAACAGTGTTCTTTAATGTAAAAATATAGTTTTCGTTCCGTTCTGTTGTTGTCAGGTTATTGTATAGTTATATTTTAATATTTTAAAATATAACTTTAGTCTCTTTATCGGTTTCTAAAATAATATAAGTTTTAGTAATACATTACTGAACATATATATTTCGTCATGACATTTTCGGTTGTATAATGTTTTCCATTTTCGCCAAGCTCAACGTTTTCCCTTAACCAAGTTGCAATCTGATTGTGTTGTTCCAAGTATTTCAAATGTACGTGTTTTCTAGATCTAACATAGTATATATATATATTATATATATATTATATAGATATATATATATATCTCTATTATATTATATATATATATATATATATATATATTTATATCATTATATCTAACTTAAACCAGTTGATAAATATTATATTTATTTAACCGATTAAACCACCAATAAATATTTATCCGGTTTTAAATTTATTTAATACCTATAAGTTTGATTTTTATTATGTTTCAAACGGTACTCTTTTTATATAATCAACAAAACCCCGTTTGTTTCCTCGTCGTTTTGCTAAACCAAACACATCCGTCATGACTCTCGCTTAAACCATACCCCTCCTTTTGTACCATTATCCAACCGAACGCCCCCTAATTCGCGAGACCACCCAAACCAAACAACCCCTTTTCTTGCCATAATCAAACCAAACACACCCTTGTCGGGTTTAACCCGAACCCGACTCACTCCCGGTTGTCCCCGGCTGTCCCCGCAGCCTAGCCTCTGGATATCCCGGCTGTTGCCGACAGCGTACACAAACAAACGCCCCCCTACGGCTGTTATGAACAGCCATACGCTCCCTTGTGCGGTTATAAACACAAACCAAACGAACCCTAACTGTTTATAACAAATCAAACACGCCCTATGTGGGCTGTCACAGCCAAACGCGCCCTTTTTGGTTGGCTGTCCCAAACCCAACACACCCTTGGTGCCTTTCCCCGAACCCAAAACGCACCCTAAGTGTTAATAACCTATAAACAAACACCCCTAGCTGCTTCCCTAAACCTAACGTACCCGGTTGGTTTGAGACCCAAACCCAACGTACCCGGTTGATTTTCTACATAACCAAACAGACCCTAGGCTGTTAAGAACAGCCAAACGCCCCTTCGTTTCTATAACAAAACCAAACGCCCCTTTGTGGTGGCGGTATTACACCGAACGCACCCTTGAGGTGATGCTGTTAACACGGCGAAACAAACACCCTTAGCTGGTGGTTTTGAATCGACACCCCACGCACCCTTGTGGGTCGTGGTGGCTGCCGAAACAAACCCACCCCCATAGTTGTTATAATCCCACACGAACACCCCCTTTTGCCATTAAACCACACGCACCCTTTTTGGTATTTTAACCCGAACGCACCCCGCTGTTAACCCGCAACCAAACGGACCCTAGTGGTGTTAACCACATAACGAACACACCCTTTTTGGTGTGGTGATGATGACGATGTGATGAGGGTGAAGATGGTGTTGGTGGTCACAGCGGGTGGCAGTGGTGATTTCGGTGGCGGAGGTGGCGCGTGAAGGAGAGTGATAGTGGGGATCGGGCAAATCGAGAGATGGGGAACCTTTTTGCATTCGGCCGGAAAAGTCCGCCGAAAAACTTTTCCGGCGGTGGCAGTGGTGGCCGGCGGCGGCGGGAGCTCGCCGGAGAAGATGATAGGGAGAGAGAGAAACTAGTGAGGTGTGTGTGTATAAATGAGATGAAATGAAAAGATATATATATAAATTATATATATATTAAAACTTTATATTAAAAGTGGCAAGTTGACATAGTTTAGGGTCTAAAGTGTAACTTCTTTATTATAGTTTTGATAAAAACGGTTCGGGACTCGTTTGAATGACTTAACGGATGATTCAACTCTTGAAACTTGCGCCATTGTTTTCCGAATCATTTTTCTGATAAAAATGAGTATTTACTTGATAATGTTTCATAAATATTTTATAACATTTAATAAAATATCTGTTATTCATTTTGTGAACCGGTTTCGTCTTGTCCGAAATAAAATTGGATTTCAACTCGAGTATTCGCGTTATCCGCAACGCTTTTAATTAAAATGATGACTAATTTATTTAATATTTTTATTAAATAAATACTGATAATTAAAAACAAATTTAATTGTTTTTGTGTGTCCGCGTTGTATATTGTTCGAAAAATGTTTGCGGTGCTGTTTTAGCCCTTTTCGGCTCGTTTCCAGGTCTCGGGCAAAACTGAAAAGTTGTCAGGAATGTCGTTTCACATCGAATTGCTTTAGGGTCCGAGCCGTGAAAACGTGATTTAGATGGTTGTTCTTGTAAGTCAAGCCAGACCTAAAAGTCAAAGGGGTAAAATAGTTATCTTAAAAATCCGAAAATTCTCGGATGTTACAAAATGTGTCTCTAATAGTCCCCATCTGAAATGGTCCTTCATCAATTGACTTCAGGATGTTCACCCCATTCTCTTTACCCCGATAATATAGTCGAATACGTTGTTGCCATGATGCAAAGTCGGTCCTATCCAACATAGGTGGTCGGGTATCAAAACCGGCACATTGGATATCTTCTTAAAGATTAGCCATCGTAATTGATTGTGAAATGATTTAAGTTGATCAAACAATGATTAGTGATTGTGTGTTAAAAGTGGTGATGTTTGTTAAAGTGATTTGTTGTTTGCGTTTGTTACGTTTTACAAGTTTGATATAGTCTAAGTGGCAAACAGTGTACCAAACCGCTACTATCAAACCGCTACCAAGAATGAAAATGAACAGAGGTTTGATTCCCAAAAGACCTTGTGAAAAATCTTCAAAACCTGTTACAAACCGCTACCAATAAACCGCTACTAATGATAAACCGCTACGAAGTTAATTTGTGAAACCGCTACTAGAAAGAGATGGTAAACCGCTATGAAGAAGAAACACCAAACCGCTACCAAGAAATGAAATTGGTAGAGGTTTGTTTCCCAAATCGCTATGAGAAAAAGTCTTCAAAACCTATAAACCGCCACGGATCAAACCGCTACAATTACCAAATCGCTACTAGTAAACCGCTACACTAGAGGACAAACCGCTACTAACAAACCTTTGCCTAATAAGACAAACCGTTGTCAGAAACGACAAACCGATAGCACAGTGTACGATCTGACAAACCGCCAGAACAATGTACTTTCCTGACAAACCGCCAGAACAGTAAACCAAACCGCTACGATGCACTACAAGCAGAATACCAAACCGCTACGTTGAGATACGAACTTTTACACCTTAAAACACCTAAAAATCACCCTTTTGAACGTTTTGACTTGGATTCTTTTGTACAAATGAGTACTAGAATGCTATAGCAGCTACAAAAACATGAATTTTAACACCATAAACGTGAAAATCAATGAAACTCAAGAACAAGAGCTAAAACCTCCTAAAACTCAACTTTTGATCTAAACCAAGCACTAAAACGCACACACAAACAATCTAATCATCCCATGAGCTCTGATATCAATTGTAGGATATTGGAAATCATAAGACAATGGAAGATAGATAGATTAGCCAAGTCTAGAGAGAGAAAGTGAGAGAAAAACTTTCTAGTGAGAGAAAGTGAACTTGTATATATGAAATGACTAACCAACCACCTCTTCCAAGGCATGGAAGAGGCTTATATAGGTCTTACAAAATCATCCAAAGGGATTTACTAATGGGCTTACACATGGGCTTTAATACCTGACCCATTACCTAATGTTATACATTAAACGATTAACTACGAGCTATAATAAACGGTAAATTACACGGGGTGACCGGGTCTTTTTTCTAATATCTAACAATATGAAAAAGTATTAAATATTTGATGCTATCAAATACCCCCCCACTTGACTTCTACTTGCCCTCAAGTAAAACCTTTTAAATAGTTCTCAAAAAGATATCTCCCTAGGTTTTTAAGGAAGATATGAATTTAAAAATCACTTATGCTAGAAATTTCTAAACCGAGCACCTCACGAAAGAAACAACAAATCACACTCATACTCTCACTAATCTATATGTTTCATATTTGGTGATCACTCAACTGCTCAGTCACAGCATGTATTCTATCATAGGCTTGGCAAGTACACAAATCTCTACCAGCTAGGATTAGGGTCTATAAAGTCTTAAAGGCAACAAGGGTGACATATAGGTTTAAGGTTGAATCATCCTGCAGTCCTTACCCAAAAGTGTTACACCAACAAGGGCGACAAAATCACATATACACATCCATAACGATGGAATAGACATACATGATTGCAATCAAATCCCTCATTCGAGCAAAACCAATGGTCGAGATGTATAATGATATAGGGTAGAATAAGACACGGGATACATAATAATTGTTGTTAAATAAAAACATGAAACAAATAGTCTAAATTAATCTAAGGTTGTTATAACTAGATACTATCCATCCATAAGTCCAAGAGTCTAAGTCTAAAAATTTGATCTTTAATAATGGGCTACTAGCATCATTCTTCACAATCATTAAGATGGCTTAAAGTTGCACCATCTTCTCTTTTTTTAGCACATAGATGGCTTATAGTTGCACCATCTTTTCTTTTTAAACATGCAAATGCTATAAGAGTTTATATCTTTATTATTACCCCTGCAGTATTTGAGACAATACGCACATCCCCCCACTTGAGATGAACTATATTGAAAGTGATGATACAAGGGGTTATTTATAGATCATTAATGATAGGTCTTCCACGAATGCATAAAATTTTCGTACCCATTCCCCTAAACCATGGACTTAAGTAGCCAGAGATTTCAACACAAAGACAATAAAGACTACAGGTTAGGCTAAGGCGAAATGGTGTAACAAAACATATAGGGTTTAAACAGGGATTGGCTTAACAAGGTGATCTAGGGGTATCTTGCACTAACATTGGGTGCAACAAAAAGTTTTACACGGGGAGGTCGACAAGTCAGTGTGACAAGTCAATAAACATACACATAAAGGCTATTTGGGTCAATTCCTAATATTTTGCCTTCTTGAACTGCCTATTCCAACTAATCAATTAGGTCTTGAAATGATGTACAAGCCAAGTTCTAAAGTCTACAATATTACCGGCACACTCATATTTTTTTGGTGGATTTTTGTATAATATATGAAAATGGAATTATTAGGCTTAACCTCGCCAGTTGGAATAAAGGGTTATAGTGCACTCGGCAAAGATTAATTCTAGTTTATTAGTTAAAACATGTCATAAATTTTTAAATTGGCACAATTTTTCAAAGAAAACTAGAAAATCGAAGGCAAATATTAGTCAAGTGATAATTCAACTCCCATCCCCCCATTTGGTATGTACAATGTCCCTATTGTACAATTAAGGACATGAAAATTCAAGAACAAGAGTAGAATTAGAACGGAAGACTTCCCTGGATTTGCTCGGTAATATAAAGAGACAACATACTCTAAGCCATGCTCTAAGTCTGTTTCCTCGAGCAACATCCACCATCACAGGCGACTTCTTCATCCTGTAAAGCATCCGACTAGACCGGTTTGATATGCTTCCTTGCAGCTTGATTAGTATCCTGGCACCTCATCATGTACATTACCCATTAGCGTCAAGGAAAGATTAATACAAAAAACAGCAATAAACCTAGAAAAAAGCACATAGCAATAATATACAAAACTATACAAAACCTAACTCACTTTCGTAGAAATCACAGTTGCATTTAGCATATGCAATAAGCCTTTTAAACTACTCGGTGGCCCAAGTGGACGAGTGAACCTCGGTGAGGGTTTTAGGAGAACACTAAATACCACACAAAGAATCATTTACTTGTACCTGATTTTGAAATGTTTAAAAAAACTTGAATTTTTAATTTTAAAAGAGGTTACACTACTAAGCTAACCTTGGTGGTTACGGACCGAATTGAGTGGTAAATTTTAAAAACAATTACAGTTTTGGTTGTTACGAAATAACCATGGAAAGGTTTACGCCGTAATTGATGTGGTTACGGCGTAACCTTAGGTGTTACACCATAACTGCTACTGTAACAGATACATTTACCACACAATTACGGGTCGAGCCGGTCTCGATTTTTCCCTCCTTGCTGTTGAACCTACAAAAACAAGTGAAAACATACAAACCAACTAAAATGTAGAAATTAAAATGAGTTAAACTAAATGATAGGTCGGGTTGTCTCCCGAGTAACACTTTTCTTTTTCACCGAGTCTTTAAGTTAGACTCTAGCCTTCATCACAGACTTATTTAGACATCTCCACACATGTCCAATCTTCATGTCATTGCCTTAACCTGTTCATAATTGCTTATCCTTCACACTAACAACCCGTGCATCAAATGTGTAATAGAACACGAGCATACATTTATGGCAAATACTTTACTCAGAAATACCGAATGAAAAAAAACATTAAGGTTGGCAGGCTCAATATTAAAACAGAGGCGGCATTAGAAAATATTTTTTAAAGGTTCAAACAATGCCCAAACTATTTTTGGTGTGCCTGACCTAGTTCAGATATATGTCGCAACAAGCACTACCAAGTTACGCCATAACCAAGTCTGAAATGATTTTTTTTTATTTCACATGTTACGCCGTAACCTGATGAACTGGTTATGCCGTAATAGAACAAGTTACGACGTAATCAAAAGAGTTACGTCGTAACAACTATTAATCAAACATGCAAGAATATAGAAATAAGAGAAGAACAAAAGGGCAAGTACTCACAAACACACAAACAAACAAAAATATATCAATCAAACAATAAAAAACAACAAAAATCGTTCCTCAGAAGCGGCGCAAAAAACTTGATGCGTAATTTCTTTTAAATATAACTATGTCAGGTTTTACATTTATAAAACCCTAACTACCCAAACTATACCTACGCACTAAAGAGCAGTGTACCATATCATGTATAGTGTAGTGATTGGTAAGTACGGGTGTCGACCCAAAGAACGGTTTATGTCTCTAATTGTCTAATCGAAATTATTTTCTACCTAAGAAAGCACTAAAGGAAGCATGTTTGAGTTTTAGTAGAATTATTGCAGGATGCTTCGATGGTAAGCCTTGCTGTCGAAAAAGGAATCGGTATAGTGGTGGACAACTAGAAAGGAAGAATACAATTAATTACTATGACCTCTAGTGCAATGTCTTGACGCAATCTTACAGCCACTTATTTTATGAGATACGCTTAATCCTAAATAGGTGGTCTCCTAATTAGCTTGCATACCAAACCGGGTATTAATGTTAAGGGATCGCCTAATTGATCTAGGACGAACGACTACAGGTATTGGTCAACTTGCGGTCAATTGTGCGTGCCAAGGTCTTTGAGATCATATAGATCATTGACTACACTCAACCTTAAATCAATACCTACTCAGGGCACAAGGATCACTTAAATGCACTACATAAAATAATAAAGATAGCGATAAAAGAATGAGATCATAACTTAATAATAAAGACGACAATTAAATAATTAAATGCCAAGAACACATAATAAAACACAATTAATAACATAACAACAACAAATTAAACCGCAAGATCTGCTAAATCAAAATAATCATTGAATTAAATTGACAAAAATAAGTTGAAGTATGATTACAAACTGTGCTAAATTAGTGCTCTTGATCCCTGTTAGGAATAAGAAATTCCTAGAAAAGTCTCGGTCACTTCATAGATATCGGAAGATAGCTCGTCAAGTAATATTTTAGAAACTTACATAGGTAACTAGTCCAAGGTCCATGGAAATCCCATGTGACCAAGGCACATGTCCACCTTATGTAAGTATAAATACCCTCTCCACACATAGAGAGGGTGTTGGTTCTCTTTGTATTTTTCACATAGTTCAATCAACCATTCCATTTTTTCCTTTTTTACTTTCTCACTCAACTTTCTCTCTCTAGTTCATCTTTTGTGTGAAATGAGTCTTCTTTAATTGGTATAAAGAGCAATGTTTTCACCTTTGGATCTTTAGTGTTTTGTTGTGGTTTCTTATTTGAGCTTATATTTTGTTTATTTTTGTTGGTTATTTTCAGTCTTAGATTATTCTCATAGTTTAATAACATATAACTAGTTTTGTTTGGGCCTATTTTGGGCTTCGTATGTTTTTAGCTTACTTTTTTCTAAACAAAACTTTGTATCTGTGTATGTTGTCACTCACGTAGTCAACTTTCAACAATCTATGTAAAAGATTATCTTTTCAAAACTACTTAGGTAAAAAGTTTTCAACTTTTTAATATAGTTTTTTGTTTTGTTATCTGCCTTTTGGGGTTTCAGCCTATTTGGGGCTTATATCTCTAGTCAGCGAGTGTTTGGATTTTTTCTTTGATAAAATATAATCTATCACATTTAGGAGTATTGGGTGTAGCTTATTTCGGTTTAACACAGGTTATTTCTCAGCTTTTGTGCTTATTTGTGTTGACAAAGTTTGTTAAGCGGGTGTTTGAACTTAGCTTATTCATAATGTTTTTTTTTGTTATTTTCGTAGCTTACAAGTGCTTATCTTCAAGCTTATTATTAGCTTTTGAGTTATCTTATTTGTTATTTACAAGTGTTTTGTGGAACGAAACAAAGTAAAACTCGGTTGAAACGGAGAGAAGAAAAAGACGTGCATTCAAGGTGTTTGATATTTGGACTCAACCGATTTAGTTTTTTTTTCAAACCACCGATCTAGTTTGTTTCTCAAAATTAACCGATCTAGAACTCATTGAAGACCCGAACTAGCTCATTCTTGTGTGAACCGAACTAGTATCAAACCAAGTGGAACTGAACTAGCAAAGTTTGAATCAACCGATCTAGTCTTTTTTATATACGAACCGAACTAGTCGAATACTTGAAGACCCAAATGAGTTTTCTCTTTGTCAACTGATCTAAACCACCGAACTAGTTGTTCAATACGTGGGAACCGAACGAGTAAAAGTTCTTATGCAATCGAACTAGTATCTTCACGTTTTTAAATAGTTTTTAGGTTTTATGGTTTCGAGTGACGGTTAATTACGGGACGTATAACTTACACCATTGCGATCGTGACTCATTTTCGATCAACGTGGTATATTTGGTTTTAACCGACGATAACCGTATCACTTAAAACGATCAAAGTAAAATACGTGTTTCATTTATACAATTTTCAAACCAAAATGAAAATGAAATAGGAGGGAACGTGTCATTATTAACCACTATTTTGAATTTACACTTTTGGTCCTTGGATTTGAAGACAATTTCATCATTGGTCCTTTATTGGTGTATTAACCCTCTATGTTAAATCATCTTTTCACCACTAGTCCCTATTGCTTCAAAACAGCCCGTTAGCCCTTTAAAGTGAATCGTTTGTGCACCGTTTGTCCTTATTTGAGTTCTAATCAACCGTTTCTCATTTAAAGTTCAAAATTTGTGCATCGTTCATCGTTTTTGCTCAACAAATCGTTAACGAAAGTTCAAGTTCTTCGACAACAACAACGATTTCACCAACAACAATTAATTTTTCGTTCACGGTTTTTTCTTGATTTAGTAAAATCCCGTAAAAGTCGATTCTTTTTACGGTTTAAGTCATAGATTTGTAAAATCCCGTGAACGTTAATTGATTTCAAACCACAATAACAATCACTTAATCTACTTAAGATCCTTAATTTCATTTCACACATCGAATTACAATGGAATCTTTGAATTCTAATTTTCAAGAAAGAGAGCTGTATCAGTTGCAACAGATGCAAGACAAAGCAAAGGAAAGTTGCATGATATCATTTCGCCTACTTCATTCACATCTCAAGGTTCTTTCAATCAAGGGAGGATTCGAACGGGCATGTGTGGCACTATTTGATCAAGATAATCAGACTTTCACAGAATCGTTGTTACTAAATTTGGATAATCTAGAAAAGCAACTTGATAGAGAAGAATTTCAAGAAACTGAATCCATTGGTGCGTTTAGAGTACTCATGAAACAGTTTCAGACATTCATCAATTTTCGATACTGTTTTGATGAGTTTGATTGTGCAATGATACGCAAGTCTTTTATAGCATACTCTGAAACCGAGATTTCAATCCCGTGGATACACTGATCCAACACATGGAATCGTTAAGAAGTCTATTGATGAAAGAGCACAACAATTAAAACGAGAATAATAACAGAAGAGGGTGAATGATAGAGTGTCGCAGTCAAAAGAAGGAAAGGTGGATTCGAGTAATGCATTAGTTGTTGGTTTGTTTGTTACGGGAAAGCAATGAGACAGACTCAGAAAGGCATGTTTCAAGCAGCAGATCCGGGAAAGATACACATGATGAGGGATGCAGATATCAAACTCGTGGAATGACAAACAGCCATTAGCTGGGTACAATTGAATGTTCAACAATGATTACTTTGCTAATGAACAAAGACAACATTTGGTGCATTGAACCCATTTTATAGACCAACATCTGTTGGAAGGTTGATAGAAATACCATTCTGATTCAACAAATATGTATCATAGGGAGAGGAGTAGAGATTGAACAGAATGTAAAAAATGTCAAGTTCATGTCCTTTACTTGCTCCATCATTTGATAAACAGACAACTGAATTTTTAAAACCAATCTCTCGTGTCTGAAAATATTTTTTCAATAAGACCGTTGCGTCACTTCAAAAAAATACTTTTCAAGAATGGACAAAAAAAAAATAACCAAACATCAAACACATTGTGTTAACATGGATACTTAAATATCAAAATCAATGCTTAAATGACGGGCAACATTGTCAAATTTTGAATGAACCAAGTAATAAAGCCAAGATTAACCAAGGAGGAAAATTAAGGTTACTGAAAAGATCAATATCGAATTGGAACATAGTGTGGTAAATTACTGCAGATAATGAGAAGTTACATAAGGAAAATATGAGCATTTAACAGACCTTACAAAGATCTTTACAATTCTATGCAAAACGACTCGAGGTCAGACAACAAGACCATAATGACTCATGATTGCTCAAATAAATTAGTAAGACGATATTGAAAATGCTGGTTTAAAGGCTCTGATTCGGAAAATGTTTTTGCGAATGTAGCTTGAAAAAAGCCATTAAGAAGTTAAAGGTTAATAGCGTGGATACTAAGTTTCCAAAAACACAGCAATCTTAGGGTAAACGGTTTTACAACTCAACCAGAAAACCAATCGTTGTTAGACAACCGAAGGCGTTTAATCTGACGACCTTATTTTTAAAACCCCGGTTTGCCCCAGTTGATTTGATAAGTTTTAGTCAAAACAAGTCACTAACATTACTTTGCCTAAAGGAAGAGCATCTGCTTTTGCAAAAGCTATCATATGATTGCATCTAGCTCATCTAGGAAATAGTTCTAAGATATGCCTAGATTTAGTTCAAATGACATGGTTCATAATTACTTATTAGAGGAAGCTAAGAAAAAGACACAAGAAAGAGATAGAAAGTCACAACTAGTGTAATGCATCTACTAACTCACATAACATACTAGAGTTTTGCAAATCAACAAACCTAGGAGCAATAATCAAACATTCTAAGAGGTTGTTGCCCAACGAACAATGTTATGCCAAAAAGCTGATCACTTAGGAATTCTAGTCTTTCTCTGACTTCAAAACTGGTGTGCTCAACTTGTCAAAAAAGTGTGTCTTTAATGCAAATCATGATGACTGTATAAACGAAATTCCTGAACGAAAGTGAATTCTCGTAGTGTTAAGAGTTAACCATAAGTCCTAGAGCCATAACACCCGTTAGATTTTCCACCCAGTCATACTAGAAACATAGTAGGAAGATCGTTACAAGGACATAGTTTTGCTCCTCATAAGTCTTCCGATGTGCATGAGAAAACAAACATCGTGATCTTACCTTAGGTGGATACCGAAGGGTAGAATTTTTAACATTGCTGGTTCTTAGTGGGTTCCAAATGGAAGAACATTTCACATCTAGCCAAACAAAGTTTGTTTGTTGAACTCCCAAATTGGTTCAAATGATTATATCACTAACCCTTATTAAATGCGATCAAACTCTCAATGTTAGTGCAAGTACTCTTAACTTAAGTGATGGTACTATTGCCAATCTGAAAAGGAAGGATCGAAGTTGTTTGCTAAAAAAATTGATATATCAGAAACCAAGGGTTCCAGGAATTTATGTATGATGAAACAAGGACGATTTGGTGTGATTAATTCAGATCAACACCCTGTGCTTCATGAATGGACGTCTATAACACACTTCAGGCCCCGATTCCTCAAAGAAAGAAAGGTGTTATCGTTTTTTCAGTGCGCTTTATCTTAAAAAAGAGAAATCTTCTTGTATCCTAAGATAATACTTATAATCTAAAAACACAAAAACGATTATTTTTTATTTTTTTTAATTTTTTAAGTTTTATAAAATTTTATAAAAACAAAAGAGGAAAAATATAAAACAGGAGAAAACCAAAAGATTTTATCTTTCTATAAAACCTTTATAAAAACAAAAATACAAAATTAAAAAAAAGAATTAGAGAAAAAAATACAAAAAGAAGTTTTTCAATGGCATGTCTTTTGCAACGATATATTTACGTCCCTATTAATGTCTTTTCAATAAGGACACAAGTGGAATAAATAAAGTTCGTTTCAAAATGTTCAAAGGTTTTCAAATCATGCCATATTGGCTTGATATTTTTCATGTAGACTGGTCATGTTTAGAGCAAGTATTTCAAAAGAAAAACTTGTCCTCTGAACGGGAATTTATTCTCGGGCATGGTCTCTAATTTTATGACCATGACAAAGGCTTGTGTTTTACTTTGCTATCAAACCCGTGCTTTTAGGTTTACATACGTGAATGTGTCAGTGCGGCTATGTGTGAATTAAGAGAAGTCTGATTTTTTTGGTTACAAAGTTGTCTTCATTAAAGAATCAGTGGTATGGTAATCACAGAAAGATTTTTCAAAGACACTTCTTCCCTCAAACAAATGACAATAGCTCTTTAATTAGAAAACAGGTTCTTTATTTTGAGGGGGAGGGAAATTGTCATCCATTAATCTTTTAAAACAGTCTTTCAAAATAAGTCATGGAATAAAGGAATAAAGTTTGAATAATGAGGATAATAATTTCAGGGGAAGTTAATTTATATTTAATACAAGAGCTTTAGATTGTCATTTGTTTAAATCCTTTTTGGATTATTTTTAATGTGCGAGTTAGTGAATTCAGGGCTTCTAAACTACAGTTGAACGATCAAATATTGCTAACTCCTCCATAGTTTGTAAAAGACTTAGAATCATGAAATACTTTAATAGTTTTTAAAAGCCTTGAAATTGATTTCATCTGCCTAGGAATTTAAGTTTATTAGTCTTTCAAACACGTGTCCTCGAATTTGTATGAGTATAAGAGCATATTTTTTTTTTTTTTTTTACTGATTCCGAGTTGTCGAAAAACTAGCAAGGGGGAAGAAGTTAGATGTATACTTGATAGTGGCCTGGCTTCTTTTGAGGTTAGTTTCTTTTGTTCTTTTGAGGTTAGCTTCTTTTCGATTTTAGGCTGTTTCGAATCTTTTCCGAGTGCACTATTTCATCACACATGGGGAAGGGACATCTTCGTCATTAGTCGTATGCATCATTTTTTTTGGAGTCCCAGGGGGAAGTGAAAGTGTCTAGGAGTTATTATCATTTAATCGTAGAGAAAAGTTCTTTTTGATTCAAATAATGTTTACCCATAAGGTGTCTATCCCTAAGCTTATTCTTAATAGAAGTAGAAATTATTAATAAAAGATGGTACACATTGGTTAAAGATGTTTCCTTAAGTTAGTCAGTATTCTGCAGAGAAAAGAAAGAGTACATTTAGGACTAATTGACTTAGGTGTTTCCATTTCAGACTACTTAGAGGAATCATTGTGATATCCGGGACTTTAGTTGACTTTGGGTTACACTTATATCATCGATATCATGAAGAGAGAAAATGCGCTCATCGGGGACTTAATTGTCTTTGGTGTTGCAAGGTATCAAATTATTGAAGGAGGTTTCTGTGTACTTCGGTTATCTGGGCTTTATACATTACGATGTTTGATGCTGGCTTGACGAAAGTTCTGAATCATACTCAAGAAGGATTGCTGGTTTGGGGGAAGCTATGACCACATCATACACGACATCACCAACACACAAGCTCAAGTTACCTATGTATTGAATTTGTTTCATACTCGAAGTTTGATGCAAAGACTTTCCTAACTTGAAAAGGAAAGTTGAAGCCATGCCGAAGAGTGCTTGGACAGAGAAAGATATTATTGACGACTTCTTGAAAGAAATATGGTAATGAGGAGCTTGGAAAATTCGTTGGTGGAAAATTGTATGAAGGAGTCCTACGGCCTGCGAACAAAAGAACCAGTGCTTCTATCATAGATGTTCTCATCAATCAGGTAAAACTTCGTACATAATAATTCATGTGATTGTCTGATAGTGTAGCTTTATGGTGATCTTAAGGAGTGCTCAAGTACAAAATTTTCTGAATTTTTAGTAAATTCAAAAAACTTTCAAATTATTGTATTCAACATATTTATAAACCTCAAAGTTGAGGCGGGAGCAATTATATGTTCCATTCTGCTACTAATACATCATTTTGTCCCCGAACGGTTAATCATTGGTATCCAAAATATCAAGGGAATTAACATTTTAGATAAGGAGAGAAAATGTGAACTAAACCTGGACTAATGTATAAATTGACAGGAAGTAATCACTTAAAACTGGACTCGATTGCCCTACCACAATTAGCATGTACTCACGATTATGATGCACCTATGTTAAGGGGGAAGCTTTTAGTGATGATTAAAAAATTCAACGTGTAAACCTTTTGATTTTTTATCAAACACTTGACATGTATTTTTCAATGATTTTAGGTTTTGTAATGGTGCTGGAATACCCTAAAAAGAGCCGAATGTACTTAATTTTATGGAGTTTTAAGGTGGCTTTGGTTATAGGTAATCCATCCCATGATCCAGCCAGAACTAGAGGGATCTACTAGGGATATCTTTTATAGTTAGGTGTAGAAGTCCTTAGGTATGATTAAAAAGGAGAAAAAGTACGAATATGGGGAATAATGCCGATGAGATGGAGTAAACTTGGAACAAAACAACAAGGTGTTTAGTTATGAAGTCTCGGTAAACATTGAAGGGTTGAAGAATAAAAAAGAAATGTAAGGAAAAGGGGTGAAAAGAAAGAAGCTCTCCATTACACTTAGGTCAGAAAACCGTCTTGTAGTAGGGTCAATACATATGCTATCAGAAACACTTAGGTGTTGTCTGAAATTTGAAGGCAGTCGATGGACCCAGTGACGCTTATGCACAAACCCTCCCAGCACTCAATAGTCAGAAAGATTTGTTTAAACTCACGATATACATCATTTCTATTGACCTTTCTCACTCTAGAGTTAGTTGATATTGAAATGTGGCATCAGCTCCAAGCCTCCTGATCACTAATAATTAAAGCTGCACTATTGAGTCTCGAGCCCAAAGAGTTCATCATTAATTCATAGGACATTGTCTAATTTTGCTTGTTATATTCCTATACCATGTGAATTACTAAAGTAATATCATTAGAGTCCTACGCAAGATCCTTATGATTTTGCCAGAACATCCGAGTGATACTTAGGTATTCACAATGAAGATGGAAATCCTGCTTGAGCCAATATCAAACAAGCTCATAGTAGGTGACTTGTGCGATTCGTATGAATCAAGCTTGTGACAACTGGAAAGCAACAATGGTGCGATTCTTTATGAATCAAACTTGTTCCAGGTTATGGATCAACGATAAAAGAAATTTGAATTGCTTAAAACCCTCGATGTGTCACAAAACCACTTTAGCAAGTGACACGTCGATTGATTTTCAAATCGATTTTCTATATCAATCGGTGAGATAGTAACTCACTGGTTCACTCTTATCGTGTTGTTTGCTTTGAGACGTTCCGATAATGAGAACACGCTGAGTACGATGAATCTAATACTTATGTGTTGGAAAGATTCAATACTACAGCTGGAAATCCTGTCAAACCCTGGCAATCTAGTCGAATGCCATGGCAAACCCTGGGGTTTTCCCTACACCCTACTGTCGAACACTTTTTCCCTTTTCTTCTTTTGCGACAAAACCACCGATTGAGAATTGATATCACAATCTGTAATGTGATATCATATATATAGTTATTATGAATTTTGGCACTTATATAGGTTTATCCCTTCAACTTTAGAATGTCTTTTAATTAATTGTTGAAACATTATAGTATTTGCGCAACTTCAGTCCCTGTGATGACTCATACTTTACGATGTAACGGCATCGACCACGTTACGCCATAAACCTTCTGACGCGGCATTTTTTCAATTAGTATTAAAATATGTTACGGCGTAATTACTAGGACACGTTACGCCGTAACCCTTAGTCAGCATTAATATTTTTTTCTTTAATAAATATTTTACGGCGTAACTCCTACGGAACATTACGCCGTAATGCCTTCGTCAGCACCAAATCTTCGTAATTAATAATTGATTACGGTGTAACTCTTGCGGGACGTTACGCCATAATATCTTCTATAATGCGGTTTTTTGTCGTATTTTCTTTATTTTCCCCTTTTTCGCATCTTTTCCGTTCCAATGCCTTTTATTACCTGAAATCAAAATATTAACGAATTAAGTACCAAAATGCTATAAAGCAAGGCAATAAACGTTAGAATTTGATATGAAAAAGTATTAAATATTTAATGTTATCAAAGATCCTATATGGGAAAAGATATATTGGGAGCTTGAAGAACCTATCCATAACGCTTATGTTGATGAGTGCGTTTGTTGTCAAGTACAACAAATAACGAAAGAAAATATGTATGCTTTACGCAAGGAAATGAGAGAGATGCATACATTAATTAACAAAGACCTTAAGGTTTTAACCGCGGTCGTTGGGGACATTGCTAGGGTCCTTCTTCAAGACATTAATGAAGAATGAATTGAGAAATACAATGAACCTAGTAGTTGCTCCTTTGAATGACTCAAGCCTTGCAAGAATAAAAGTAGTATAGGCTTTCTAGGTTGCCTTGTACTACTTGTAGCTAGAATATGTGCAAGAT
Organism: Tanacetum coccineum; assembly: GCA_026074375.1. Classification (NCBI taxonomy): domain Eukaryota; kingdom Viridiplantae; phylum Streptophyta; class Magnoliopsida; order Asterales; family Asteraceae; genus Tanacetum; species Tanacetum coccineum. The sequence goes on from BQNB010012521.1 coordinate 47,937, forward strand.
ATGTTTTGTGTTGCATGTTTTATGTGAAATAAAATGCTTGAATGCTTCTTGATTAATATTAATTTGCTACAACATAATGGGTTGAAATTGTGAGAAAATTGTCCAAGCATGCTCAACAAAAAATAATTGTAGCCATGAATAACTATACATATAAGATGCTAAAATATGTATATGAATATATGCAACAATGTACAAAGTCGCAATAATCCATATTTGTACTCATCTATGTTTCTGAGATTCCAAATGGTAAGCTAACCCATGTTAGACTTGAACATCTGTGTATATATGTTGCTTGTGCTGTTTTGTGTTTGCTTGTTCCTAGTTGTAGCCAAGAACACTTTGAAGGCCATGCTCTTGACCCATGGATCCCCGCCTTGAAACAAGGGGGAGCAACGATATAGGGGGAGCATGTATAATGGTATCTATTCTCTCTTTTACAAAGATATCAACCTTTCATTAAAAGACAAAGACCCCGCCTTTTTGATTTGACAAAAAGGGGATAAGGAAAGCAAAAGCATTGATGCTTATTGATCAGGATAAACAAGGAATTACGAAAGCAAAAATACATAGCGTATATGGGATCATACAAGCTATGTAAGACTCACAAGGTAAATACAATGGTAAAGCTTCACCAAATTACAAGGACAAGATCAAGACGCGAAGTTCATCAAAGGCAGTCTTCATCTTCGCTACGTTTGTAATTGTATTTACTTTTTGAAACTTTATTCGTCATCATCAAAAAGAGGAAGATTGTTGGTACAACATTGACTAGGGTCTCTTTTATGTTTTAATGATGACAAATAATCGTTCGCAAAACATAAAATCACTAACGGTAGCCTAAATTCATAAAACCATATTTCCTTGTTCGGCGAGTTGGTCGCACGAGCAGCGAGCCACACGCGAAATCCATTTTACGGATTTAGCAATTGTCAGCTTTCCTCTTACCCCAAATATGTAGAAACTTAAATAAAGGTATGTACATGATATTTAAACATTTGGGAACACTCTAAATGAGGTTTAGACTTAGAGAGCAGCAAAAACGATTCCTTACATTTTTTCTATAAAACGCCAACTCGAACCTTTTATCAAACGCCTCTAGCCAAGGCCGAGACTTCTTTCAAAACCTAGTATGATCATGTTTTCAACATACCAACAAGAAAAAGTGTTCATTTGACCTTAATCTAGATTTACGTTGTTCCTAATCACGTAACGGGTTTTACTCCCCTATTGGTCATACTAAGTCAAAGGTCACTTTGTGTAAACACAGCCTTTCTCGTTATGAGATCTGCTTTACTTAAGATGAAAAGCACTTAGCTTGTTTGAATCAAGATGATTAGTGATCAAATACATTGTTGATTATCATGGATTAAAGTCTAAATGACTAATTAAGTTTGTGGTATTTGGAAGATTAATCATAATTTGACTTTTCTCACTTCCTTACCAATAAATGTTTTTACAAACTCACATGTATTCCTCACATGAGCAAGTCCACACTTCCTCTAAATAATCCTTCAACCCATTTCTCTTAATCACTTGTTTACCTTATACCCAACAAGTGATTTCATCTCTTTCACACATACTCTAAACATCTTCTTCATAAAAACACTCCCATAATCACACTTGCCTACTCTTTTCTTTCTTATTGGCAATGTCATTATAAACCCAAATCAATCTTTTGATTTCATCCTTATCTTTATATTCATCTTCAAACCCTCACTTACACCTTCACCAAATAATCCTCAAATCTTATCCTCTATATACCAACTCACATTCCCTTACACAATGTATTATCCTTGTACTTGTTGTACTCCTATGTCCCTTACATTCCAACCAAGTATCTATCATATCCTATCAAAATATTCTCCCCCACATATCCACTATTCACCTTATTCTCCATAACATTAAAGTGACACACACACACACACACTCCATCGTCCTCACTTTTGATCAAGTCATGTCATCAATACAAGTTCCCACACTCTTCTCTTCTCAACCCTTGGATTAAACTCAAACAAACACAACAAATGTTAGCCTTAATTATATTAAGTCAAACAAGAATGTTATCGGTCTTAGAAAGTCAAACTAGGTCTTGTATTGTAATAGGCTAGTCGGGTTCAACGGGCTTGGATTGTAATCTAATATTGTCCGTGTTTCGGGCTCAAAGCCTAAGTTAAACCAAGCCCGTCCTGTTTAGAAAGCCCAAGTGCCAAGCTAGCAAGGCATGGGTATAAATATCCCTTCACCACACTTGGTGAAGGGTGTTGGTTACATTTTCATTCACTTGTAACTCACCATTTTTCTCTAGTCTAATCTTCTTTTCTTGTTTCTCTCTCTACTTTCTCTCTCTAAGTTTTCTTATTATTTTCTAGCATATTGGTAAAGATTAGTGTTGTGTAATGGATTAAATAAGTGGGATAACAATGAATCATTAACTACTTTATCTGGCTTATTTTCTAACCTACTTTGTACACCCTGTTGAACACCATCTTCATGCATTTCATTGATAATTGACATTAATGCATCATTTTGTACAGAAGATACATTACTTTGTACAACATTTTCTTCGTTGTCCTCCACATACTGATTATACAGAATAATATTACTATCACTCGTATATTCAGCATCAGAGTCAACAACGTAGTTGTGTTGTACATCGTTTTGCATCTCGTGTACTTCATGATACTCATCCATATGATCTACAAAGGTATCATGATCTTGTACCTCAAACGGAGTATTCGAGTCATATGATGGCCCGGCTTCATCGTAGATTGGATCTTCAGATGAAAGATTTACCATGAACATGGTCTGTATATTAGGAGCCTCATCAACATCAGAGTCGAATGCATCACATTGATCAGCTTCAAAGATATGATCCACATTGAGTGCCAAATCTTTCTCGGTTGGATCATCCACATCATCATCAAAGTTGGTGACCTGTTCTCCTGCAAGAAACAACAACTGTTCTTCATCCAGTACTGCACCATTCTCCTGGGCTTGCATAAGTAGCATCTTGTCCTTGAAGTAGTCTGAATCCTGAAGTCGCTTTGGTCGAGGACATTCTCGTGCTATGTGCCCGAGTCCATTACAGTTGTAGCACTTAATGGGTTTAGCTTGACCAGGATTCACATTGCCACCTCTGTTCTGACCTCCAGCATTCCCAGCTACAACATTTCCTCTTGCATTGTTCCTCTGAAATGGTCTTCCTTGATTATTCGCATTGTATCTTCCACGGACATCTTGAACCACAACTCTGCCGTCTTGAACCGTAGCATTGTTCCTTGCGTTTGAGGAAGTTCTGAGTTGATTGTTCATTTGAGGAAGATGTGCTTTGAATGATTGGTTGAGGAGGGCAAGTGTGTTGGTTAGGCTTTCGATCAAGTTATCAGTTGACGTGCTTCCTGTGTCCAGTTGAAAGTTATCAGCAATTGATGGTTGATTTGAGGATTGTGGAGACTCAGATGATTGTGTTGGATACTTCTGATTTGATGCATTAGACACTAGTGCCAAGGGGTCATTAGTAGGTTGAATGAACCTTTCCATCATCATTCTGTTCTCATTTGCATGTACCTCATGTTGCTTCAAGTAGGCATACAACTGATCAAAGTTAGACTCTTTCAAACCTCTGTTAAGTTTGACTTCTGTAATGAATCTACTCCATTCAGGTAACATGTTGTTCACAAACTTAGAGTTAAGCTGCATTCTGGGCATGGTCATCTTAATGTTTCTCATGTCGTTAATGAGCTTTGTAAACCTGACATAGTATACATGAATGGTTTCTCCTTTGATTTGGCAGAAGTGTTCAAATTCATCGTATAATTGAGATTCTCGGTCATCCTTTGTTAACTCAGAGCCTTCCAGAATCATCTTCACATTGTCCCAAATGTCTTTGGCGTCAGTATAGTGATTTATGAGTGCGTAGATGTCTTTTGGTATACCTTGAAGTAAGATATTCGTAGCACGAATGTCAGCTTTATACCTTTCCTTTTCTTCTGCTGTAAGATCTGTAAAGACTCTAACACGTTCTGGGCCTAGATGAAGGGCACCCTCAGCTCCTTCAGCTATAGTTTCTCTAAACATTCCCATTTGAAATGGACCTTCAGTAATCGACTTCATAATGTTCTCTCCATTATCTTTTCCCAAACAATACAGACGAATCCGTTGTTGCCAAGATTCAAAGTCTGTTCTATTAAGCATTGGTGGACGGGTATCGGAACCGACATACTGGATATCTTCTGACATTTTAGACATCTTGATTTATAGTTTACGGGATTTTACAAGTCTAAGATTTAAACCGATAAAAGATTTAACGGGATTATACAAAATCACTAGAAAACCGTAAATGAATGATCATTTGATGTTAATGTTCGTTTGTTGTTTGAATAATGTCTTTTAAGTCCTTGATTATGGTTTATGCTGATGTTTTGTTATGTTTGATTAAGTGTCGTGTAATGTTTAAAGTCCGAAGTTTACTTATATGAATTTTTATTTAAAATGATAAGCAAACCGCCTCCCAATAATGACTAAATCGCCATTGAAAAATCAACCAAACCGCCGCCAAAAACTCAAGCAAATCGCCTCCTATATTTGCTAACTCAATGCCAAATAAAACAAGCAAACCGCTGTTTAATAATTTAATGCAAACCGCTTCCTAGCCTAACTTAGCAAACCGCTGCCAGTATTGAATAGGCAAACCACTGCTGTTATTGACAACTCGCCGTGAATTATTTTATCTCAAACCACTGCTTAATCTGAGTAACTCGCCGCCCCTTATATAAAATAAGCAAACTGCCTTTGTAAGCGAGTAACTCGCCGTTTGAACTGGCAACTAGCCGTTTGAACTGGCAATTCGCCGTGTATTAAAATAATGCAAACCGCCTTGGAACCTGTAGTAACTCGCCGTCTATATGAATAAAGTAATCAAACCGCCACCTCTATTAGCAACTCGCCATGAATTTTATAATATAAATAACTCAACTCGCCTTTGACTTTTTACCTTAAAACGTGGATCTTGTTCCCTCTCCTATCAAACCGCCACATAGAACACCATGGACGAATTTTGCATAATCACTCAAATAAGCTTTTAAACCACGAATTAAAGCTATAACATGTATTAGGAACCAACCCTTATAAGCTTAAACTTGCAATAACATGTATATCTTTGTGGATCATAAGAAAACTAAGCAACTCTCCACTTAGAACACTAATAAAATTCGAACCTTTATTGTTTGATTTCGAACTTGAGGCTTGTTGATCACTTGTAATAGCAACAATATAACTTCTTTAGCATTAGTAACAAGAAAAACAACAACATTAACCAACCAATTAAGCCCAAAAAGAGATTTGAGCCGTGGGCTTTTTAGAACCAAAATAAGGACGAATTTGGTCTTTAACAACCATAAGAATCAATCACGAAACCATCCTGGCTCTGATACCAATTGTAGGATCATATATATCATAACATGGTGATAATTCTTGAGGTTAGGCTAGTTTCTAGAGAGAGAAACACATAGAGAGATATTTTAGAGAGAGAGTGTATGTGTTAAAGTGTAAAATAGATTATGACTAGCTCACCTCTTCCAAAGTTGGAAGAGGCTTTTATAGTTCTTACAATATACCGGGTATTAGTACCCGGCTTAATACCGAAAGTCATACGATTAACTATTAAACTATGAACTATTATAAACAATAAATACACGGGGTGACCGAGTCTTTTTCTAATATCTAACAAGAAGTGTCGAAACATCTAATTTTCCTGACTAAAGTTATCAACGCCATGTTTAAAAACTGGTTATTAAATCTTAAATTTTTTCTTGGTCACACAATAGGTTAACAAGAATCGAATCCCGGGACGGGATTCCTTTAAGGGGTAGGTACTGTAACAACCGGCATTTTCAAAACTTTAAATTACTATTTTACCCTTTGACTTTTCGGGTCCGACATGACTTTTGACTTTTGACCTTTAATTGTCACATAAAAACGATTACCGCATAACCGGTAATTTTTCGGAACATCGTTAAATAATAAATCATAATTATTATTACATATATCTCATTTACAAATTTATTTTTCAAACTTATTTGACTTGAAAACGACGAGTTAGATGTTATTCCTAAGTTGACTTATCAAAAAACGACCCGTCAAAATGAGTTATTAATTATGGGTATTACTAGCGTTTGACGATATAACGACATTTCCGGACAACTTTTTAGTTTTAACCCATACCCAAACAAGCAGAAAAATACAAAAAAAACGACGCAAAATTCTGAAAACCGCACAACACAAATGAGGGAACACGCGTACCGACACAAAAATAATTAAATTTATATTTAATTATCATAATTTATTTAATAAATTATTTAACATTTTATTTCAAAAACCTTTATTAAAAATGCGAATATTCAAATTAAAGTTTTATTTTACGGACAAAGCTTGCTCGTGATACCCAATGACTACACAAATAAATAACAAACATTTTAAATGAGTTTATGAAATAATAGTCGAGTGAATACTCGTTTTCATGGGAAAAATTATTTGGAACGCAATGGCGCAAGTTTCGTGTTTTGAATCATCCGTGAACTAGCCTAAACGAATCCTGAACCATTAAATTCTAAAGTTACACTTTTGGTCCCTCTAGTAATATTTACCTACACCACCCTAAACTATGTTACACTTTACACTTCCTTTTAAAAAACTTTCAAGTATAAATAAGAAGACATTAGGGTTTTCATCTCATTTTTTTAACCCTAGCCACCCACACATATACTCTCCATAAGTTTTCCGGCGCCACCCTTTTTCCGGCCAAGTTTTTCGGCGCCGTCTCCCCTCTCCGGCGAGACTTCTGGCCGCCATAGCCGGTGCACACCACCTCCAATCGACTCCACCCCACCATCTGCCGCCACACCATCGTCCCCACCACAGCCGAGACCACGCCGCACCATCATCATCACCACCACGACAACCACCTCCATCTCCCACCGATGCATCTCCACCACTCCGATCCACGACACAACCACCCCCACCACAGATCCACCAACATCATTGATACCATCACCATCACGTCTGCCACACCACCGCCATCACCTCTACAACAACCACACCATCCTCACCACCATCTCCACCCCGCCACGACTACTATATAACCACCCAAAAGGGGTGCGTTTGGCGGTGACAACACCAAATGGTGCGTTTGGTTTAAAAACAACACCAAAGGGATGTGTTTAGTTTTAGAGACAGCCTTTAGGGCGGGTTTGATTTATAAAAACCAACTACCAAAAATATGTCAAGATTTCATATATATTAAAATTGGATCCAATGGTGGTATTGGTTAAATAAATGTGTTATACATTATTTTCGTTTTTGTGTTTTGAAGCCTTTAGGGTGCGTTTGGAACTGCAATTTACATCAGTAGGGGTGTTTGGATTTGCGTTTAATAGCTTTATGGACTATTTGGTTTGGCAGTAAACACAAACAGGGGTGTTTGGTTTGCTGGATAACACCCAAGGGGGTGCTTTTTTGTTAGGGCAGTAAACACAAACAAGGGTGTTTGGTACTGGGTTTAACAGTAAACATTGGTGTTTGGTACTGGGTTTAACAGCAACTAGGGTGTGTTTAGTTTTACTTGTTTGTTATTTGTTCGGTTCTGTTGAGATATATATTAAAACACGAGGGTATTTGCAACACGGGTTGATTGAAAAGGGGAAAACATTGAGTTTTGTATAAATAGGATACGTCTTATAAACGAATAGGTCATGCCGAAATTTCTATACTTAGTAATTTTTACTAAAACTCTGGTTATTTTAGAAACCCGATTAAAGGACGAAGTTATATAGTCTTAAGATTTTAACTTGTAATTATACAATGACCCGACAACAAACCAAAACTATACATTTACAAATAAGGTAACTATTTTGGAAACACTTTACAAACATCGTTTACATATTTTGTAACTTTAAAACGTGTGTTTACTTATATGCAAGAACTCTTTGTTAATTTAATTGGTGACTTCCGAACACGTGTCGAATCATTTTGTTTCAATTCTTTTTCTCACATTTCTTATATAATACTTGCAAGGTATTATATACCTCGATTATTTATTCGATTGGTCTTCTTTGTTATATAATTCACGGTATGAATTATATACTTGTTTATTTTTCATATGTAATATACGCGGAATATATTACATACTTTGTGTTTACTTTTCGATTTATTTTATTTAACCAACCACCAAACAATTACAACTTTAAATCTAAATCTTTTATCAACGTGTCGCTTTGATGTAATCATCCATCGAAAAACCCAAATACACTATCCTAGGCTAGTGGGTCATAGCCGTTAAGATAAGCCGCAACTTCTTGGTCGAGCCGTTCCGGTTTCCATTTGTGTTGTGCTTAATATGTGCATTTCTGCCAATTGTTCTACAACATCGAGGTGAGTTTATAGCCCTTCTTTTGCTTGTTTTACAATTACTTTACAAATCTCGGGGGAGAATACATGCTCGTTACGACTTGTTTATATATTCATTTACAATATCTTTTACATACTCGATTGGATACTTGATTTCGTAACTTGGTTACAAACTTGTTTACGTACTCGTTACAAACTCGTTACAACTTTGTTATACACTCATTTGCATATCTCACGGTGAGATACAATGCTTGTTTTTACTTATGTACGCAACAACTATACTTTACTCTTATGATTTCAGATTAGCTTAAGTTGCATGAACTGTGAATTACTCGAAGGGTAAGCGCGAATGTTATAAAATAGATCTATTTGAGATTGACAATCCTCGTTCGGGTGATTAGCTATCACTGGAGACGAATGTTATACCATGTCGGAACACAACTGGATTGGTATCTTCAGGGCCAACAACCACATACATACGAACAGGGGGGTGGGTTTTCTTGGATGGTTTCATAAACTTAGAGTAATTGTAATCAGTGTTTTATACACACATGAATATTTACTGTGCCTTGAATAAAGTGGCAATACATACTTGAAACATTTTGGTGATATATATATAAATATCATACATGCTTTGAACAATTGCGGTTCAACTTTCATACGTACATTTTCGTGACTATTATAAGGGCTGAAATAGTCATACATACTTTGGAAACCTTTGGTTTAACATTTATACTTAAACAAACCTATGAACTCACCAACTTTATGTTGACACTTTTTAAGCATGTTTTTCTCAAGTGAATTAGATGCTTGGCTTACTTGATGTGCATTGGAGTATAAAATGACAAGATTTCATTCATGGATTTCTACTTATATACAAATGATTAAATCTCGTTGTATTGCTTTCAAGCTTTTCATTGTGATGCAATTATGGGACAAATGTTATATCAATTGCAAGGAAATCAACGAGATTACTTTTCAAACGACACATTTAGAGGTCGTTCTCTTGTAGCTTGTGTTGTTGTATTATGAAGTAACGCCCCCGGACATATTTCCGCTATGACACATTTTTGGGGGTGTTACAGATTTAATGTGTATCTTTTGGGAGACGAACCCTAACTTTTATAGTCGAGTTTGGCAGCTTTTTTGCGTCTTTGGGCTAAAAACCTATTGTAACAATCTTTAATCCATGTTTAGTAAAGTAAAGTTCACTTATCCTTTTAATCTTTCAATATGGTATGTATTATTGATTTTGATTATGTTCTTTATTCTTCTTATAACATGCTAGGCTAGATCCTTTAGAACTATTTACTTATGAGTGCCATGTATGTAGGATTGTTGATCCTTTTAATGTTATGTCCTGTGATGGAATTGCGCGTTAGGATTTAGAAAACTAGCGTACGTTATTAATTTGGCATTAGATGTCTGGGAAACGCAAGTGTGTTGAAGGTACCATCGGTAACAGTCTTCATATACCTTACCCCTAATATGGTATATCCCTCTTAGTTTATCTTTCAATTTCTTATTAATTATACTTTTAGAGGGCCTTGTAATAGCTCTTATACTACTTACTTGTGCGTTGCCTTAAACGGAATATTAATGACGGACGGGTTCGTGTAATTCGTTATGCTTAGGAAAAATACTTACACAGATCATCACAAGTGTGACAAAGCAACATGATTAGGAGAAGCAATATGAGGAGTAGTGCATGATTAAGTAAATACGTTCGTTTATCATATAAATGATCATCAAAGTTGTTTAGATTTATTTTATTATTATTAGTGTAATTGGATAAAACAAACCAACCTCTCAACCATATGATTTTACATGCTTTCTATAAAATAAAAATACAAAAAGAATATTCTCTCAACCCCATAGACCTTTGTTAGATTTTGTTCGAACCTTCCCAACCTATTCCCTTAGAGAATGATAACAACCCCTAAGTCTTGCCTATACTACACTACAACGATTAGGTGCACTGCCTAGGGAGTTGTAAAACTTCTTGTTGAATTCTAGCGACAACCGCATCAAGTTTTTGGCGCCGCTGCGTGGGGAATAGTTAGGTTTTGACCATTGTTTAACTTAGGTCTACTCGCTTGATTCCTATTAAGTGAGAATTTTATTTACGGTATATTAGCTTCCTTATAGTCTATCTCTTCTTTGTTTGTTTGTTTTGTAATTTTCATTAACTATTCCACTTCTTCATTATGGTGAACGCGAATCCACCACTGACCAATAACCCACATGTCCTAACAACTGCGCGTTGCGTATAGGTTGTCCAAGAGCTCAACAAGCTACAAGAAATCTCGACATACATCGATTCTCGCCTAGAGAACATTAACCAATTCCTTGACAGTTTTTGATGTGTCGTCGTGTGGTTGTAATTTATGATTTCAAGTTTTAAATTTATATTTTGCCGACTTAACCAAAAACAACACTTTAACGGGCATTATACCCGATCGATGGGAGTTTTGTGGTAAGTAGGGTGTCGAACACTTGGATCGAAGTTAAATCTTTCAATTTATTAATACTTTGGTTTTTCTAATCTAAGTTAGTCTAATCTATGCTAAACCTATGTTAATCGAGGGGGTTTTCAGTATGAGATACTAGCACGGGTTTTGTGGTCACTAAAACCAATTCAAGACACTAAAACACATGCAAGCAAATTAACAGAAGATAAAAGAGCGGTCTAGCCAAATATAAGAAAACCGTATTAACCATTGTTAATCCAATCAGAATGTTGGTTTGTTTATTAGTGCAATCACTACTTATCTCGAGGCGGTATATCATTCTTAAGACTTAGGCGTTACATCTTCCTAAGACCTAGACACGTAGAATTCTGTCACAATTAAACGCAACCGCATAAAGCATCCTTATTTGCTGAATATAATCTATCTTAGGGATTAAGGCAATGGTGATCTTGTTAAACCCTAGCTCATGAAGACTTTACCCACTTACTGCTTAACGGCTCTTTATATACTAGTAGTCCACTGTCCGAATCTTTACCAATTGATTAGAACGTACTCGTTGATACCAAGGTCACCTTATGGCTCAACTACAACCAAAGGGCAAAGATAGGTCAATATTTTTGATCCTATGATTCTAGATATATAAATTGCAATATGGAGAGCTATCCCAGACTCTTAGCCTATGCTCAAACAACCCAAAGATGCAGGCGCATGTTAAATAAAGTAAGAACTGGACCCAGTTGAATTATAGGTCGCATACTTAAGCACTGTAAACAAGTATAGAATAGATAAACATAAACAATCAATTCAAACGATAAATTAAGAATTGAGATAAACAAACAAACATTAATATCTTCATAAACAATGGCTAATACCCAAAGGTATTATCCTTGCAAAAACTCAACTTAACATAAAGTAAGATTTATACCAAGTGTAAACTAACCGATTTAACGAATGAAGCCCAAAAACTAAACAAAATTTTTATTTTTTATATATTACAAAGTATAAGAATTAACACATTGTCTCCTATGGAATGAATCGCGTTGCTCACCATCATTCTTCTCTTTTTTTCCTCTCTCTGAAAAATCGACTTTTATGGTTTAGGTATCGAGAATATGATTTAGCACACTTAAAACTCATTTTTAAGTTTTCTATTTATAAGGTTTGAAGTCAGTTTTGATACGGCGTATCCAATGTCTTGGATACGGCGTATTGGGGGTTTCTTCGAGTAGGGACCACGTTTGATATCTTCCAGAATATTTTATTCCCATATAGCTCGAATACGGCATATTGCCTTTCCTAGATACGGTGTATTGGATCTTGTTTTCGTGGTCTTTGGTGAGTGCAGGCACAAATACGCCGTATCTTCCTTGATGGATACGACGTATTGGTCTTCAGAACAGTATTCTTCAAATATCTTCGTTTAAGCTCCAGAATGCGCGCCCTTTAGTCAATCTTCACCAAGTACTCCATAATTACTGCAATTCTCAAATATAAACAATTAAGTAACAATTCTTTGCAATAATTATACAAAATGGGTTAATTACATAGGATAAATGATGCTATAAAATAGATGTTATTTGATGTCATCAGTTTCACACCCAGCCTAATGAAATTGATGTAGATTACCTTGAGTCCGATAACGAATCGGTAGATACACCACTTGTTTCTCTTTTTCTAGATTCGAATGATGATTCTGATGACGGTGAAGTCTTAAATGAGCTAGAAGAATATGGTAATGCAGGACAATTATGCCGCCAAAGGGCAATTAATAGTTTCGATGGGGATGACTTGGCATTCCAATGTATGATCGGCTTTAGGAAGTTTGTCGCCTACTTAGACCCCTTTTTGCCAATGAACATTATTACGCGTAAGGCCTATAATACTCTAATCGTAGAAGGATTAGAAAGTATAGGAAAGAACTTAGTTGCCATTGTTAGGAATGTCTATGTGTTTGCAGGAAGTTTTACTTATATCACGAACTTTGTGGTATTAGAAGACATAGGAGAGTTTATTCTAGGAGATATGGCTGAAGTTGTAATGGTCAAACCCTTTAGAAGAGTCACTAAGCTTGAATATGATTATGCTAAGGGGTTAATGTCCTTTGCTATGATCTTCAACAATTACACTATAACACCTCGTGTTTTCAAGTCATTGACGCCGTCAATAAATCCACAATGTATCTTTTGTATTGTACGAGTTTGTTTTAAATCGTAAACGTTAAGCTAAATTGCGTAGGCTAAAAATTAGTGTTCAATGTAAACGGGCATCAAACAATTAAATGTTTACATAAAGCAAGTGTTAAGTAATTATTTTGAGGATAATTATTAACTTTGTTCATTTTATTTTTATTGGTTGCGTAAAGTGATTACGTTTCGCAATAAAATACGTTTAGGAATACCCGAAACCACCAAAACTTCTCTACGCTTCAACAAATACCCAATACCTAAAATTTACAAAATAACATCACATATATACATACAAAACCGGACATAGGTGGAAGTATACAAAGAAATATCACCAAAAATTCACCACATGGTCTTATGTACATCTCTACTCATTTAATGAAGCCATACCTCCCATGCTCCCCATACCCTTGACCAACTATTTCCCTAAATCACTCATTGATTCGTGTAGAAACAAACAAATTTAATATACTTATTATAATAATCCCGTAAGAATTCTTTCCAAAATACTTCTCAACCAAGACTTGTCTTGAATAGCATTATTGACTAGCTCTTATACTTATAAGTCTTACACTTGAAGATAAAAACATACAAGTCTTTCCTTTACCAAAAAAATCAAAACCATTCTCCCTTTTTGCTCTCTATAGGCCACGGCATTTTATGCCCTTTTTGGGTAATCCATAACTTGATTTTCTATCACCATACAAGTGTTTATACATCATACTTAAGGTATTCTATGAAGTATTGAAGGTTGGGATAACCATTTGCAAGGTTTAAGGAAGATAATTCAAGATTAGGGTTTTGGAAAAGATTAGGGTTTTCAAGGGTTATTATCTTGGGTTTTCATCTAAACAAGGGTTTAGATCACTTTGTTCATCATCCTACCTCCTTATTAAGGTTACCTAAAAACCTTAATCTCTTTATTTCTTATGATTATATGTGTATATGATGTTTATATAGCTAAATCACCATTTAGGACTTTTAAACATGTAAAAGAGATTTTTACTTGTGATGATCATTTTGTACACTTTTTCTTATGTTATGTGATAGCTAATATCATGATAAAATGGGTATATAAGTGTTATAACTTGTTGGTTAAGTGTAAACATGTATATGTACAAATTAGGGTTTTAAGGATTTCTTAAGAAAGTTATGTTTTCATGTGATGTTAATAACTTGTAAATCTTGTTACCATGGGATTATGAGGACAATGGATGAACTAATGGACTTTAATATATATAAGACATATGACATATGAGTTATTAAGAACTTGTGGAAATTTACTTAGTCGAAAAATATATAAAACAAGTTAAACAAATAAGTATATATATGTATCATAAGGGGGCTGTTTGGATTCGAAATCCAAACAGTGGGTTTGACATTTTATAAAAATAATACGTCTCGTGACGATTCCAAAAAGGTAAGAAACTCAAAAAACGGATTAATAACGAAGAAGTTACGATAAAAACACGATTTACGTTAATACCGGTTTATAAAATAAACTTTATAAAAGCAAGTTATAAAATATTTCTAAAACAGAAAGTTTAGTATTTTTCATAGATTGTACATATTTTTAGGATTCCAAAATGATAAGAATCGTAATTTTTCAATTAATAACGAATGAGTTATGAATTTCGCGAGTTTACGACAATTAATACTTTTATAAAACAATTTTTATAAAAGTTACTATTCATGACAGAAACTTTTATTTTTTTAAACCTCATAAATATATAGAACTTTCAATTACGAGAACATGCTCGAAAGAATCGCTAAAAACGGAGCTATAACGAAGAAAATACGACGTATACGAGTTTTACGATAACAAAAACTATATAAATATACTTAAGGTCTGGTGTGAACAGTAAAAGTTACTGTTCACCAGGACGTCCAAATTATGATAACTCGCCCTAATACGAAAGCGTGGGCATAGGAAACGTCAAAAGCGGGCTTAAAACGCGAAAGTTATGCCAGTTTTACTAAAACTGTAATTATAAACGTTTTCACTCTATAACAACGATTTCTAAACTATAAAAAACATGATTTCACTAAAACAATTAGATGGTGATTAGCTATATAGAATTATTCATGGTAGTAGTTACCCAATGTGATTAGTACTTATACGACCTAAATTTAAATAGGTTGCATTTGACGATTTGCATGGCGCATTATCTGTGATATACTTGGCATACGCTCACTCAAGGTGAGTTCATAGCACCACGTTTTACATGATTTTGTTTTATAAGTTTTTGGGGTGAGAAACATGCATTGTTTTATAATTGGACACAAGTGGTTAAGTTTTACATTATGATTACGTGTTGCCTAAGTAGCGATAACCCTAGTTGAGCCCATTATCATGAACTGTCAGTTACTGGATTGTGAGCGCGAATGTTATGAATAGATCTATTGGGATTGACATCCGAATAGATCTATTGGGTTTGACAACCCCGTTCGGGTGATTAGCTATCACTGGACAAACGAACGTATACCATGTCGAATATAGGATGTTGCGGGTTAGAACATCACCACGGGCAATGTAGGCCATTAATTTGGTATTCATACACGTCAAGCTTCAGTGTCATGAGCTTAGAGCAACGTAATTACATTTATATGATGTCTGCATCTGTTGCATTATCATACACTTGGGAAATCTTGTGGTCCTACAATATATGATTTATCAAACCTATGAATTCACCAACATTATTGTTGACGTTTTAAAGCAATGTTTTTCAGGGGATCAGTAAGCACGAGGTACAGGGGATACATTGGTGGTTTGATTGGGATATCATGCATTAAAGATTTTGTCGCATTACATTTTGTATAACTGTATGGGCTAGAAATCTTTGTACTTTGAACAAGTGGACAAGTGAAGCTTCGGCTTATGTAACAAATACTTTGTTAAATCCAATGTATCAGTTTTCAAATGACTTTTTGGTCGTTCTATATACATCTTGTGTTATTGATCTATGAAGTAACACGCCCCGGACCCTTATTCCGCTGCGACCCAATTTGGGGGTGTTACAGATTGGTATCAAGAGCCAAGGTTATAGAGAACCAGGTCAAATGTTTTTGCTGGACTATAACCGTTTTCAAACAACGAATTCATACAACGGGGTTTTACACGGGACATACATATGTGCATACATTCATGCATACACTACTTGTTGCATTAGTTGGTTGGACTAGATGCATTCATATTTGATATACATGTTATGATATAAATGTATATTACTATAAGAGTCTTATATTAAATACTAATATAAGCTATTTTGAATTTTCAGATTCAGTCATGTCAGATTCGGATGAATCGGGGATTACATACACGGAGGTTTCCAGCCCATTTGAGGATCTATCAGACATAGGATCACCGAGAGCCGATGATCACGAGTACCTTGAGCTGCCTGGGATGCCAGAGGACCCATACGTGGAGGCCGCTCTTCAGGCCCCACCCTCTCCAGATTACGTGCCTGGCCCTGAGGAGCCAGAGCAGGCACCACCTTCGCCAGATTATATTCCAGGCCCAGAGCATACTGATGATGAGATTGTTGCTGAGGATCAGCCAGATGCTGAGGATGCCTCACCCACTGCTCAGTCACCCGACTATGTCCCGGAGTCCGATCCTGAGGCGGACCCGGAGGAGGATGACGATGAGGATCCCGAGGAGGATCCTGTTGACTATTCTGCTGATGGAGGAGATGACGGAGACGATGAGGATGAGCCATCAGAGGAGGATGAGGATGATGATGTTGACATGGAGGCTGATGGGGATGAGGAGGAGGAGGAGCACCTAGTTCCTGCCGACTCTGTAGTTGTTGCTTTACCAGCTACTGATCAGGCCCCATCTGCGGAGGAGACAGAGCCGTTCGAGACTGATGAGTCTGCGGCCACACCACCACCACACCCTGCATATCGTGTGACAGCTAGGATTTCTATTCCAGCTCCAGTACCTATACCAGCTTGGTCTGACTTAGAGGTTGCCAGACTGCTTGCTATATCTTCCCCACCAGCATCACCACTATCTCCATGGTCTTCATCACCACCTCAGATTCCTTTCCCACCACTACCCCCGGTACCATCTCCATCACTACCACTATCACCACCCTCACCTGTGTTATCAGCACCACCTCCTAGTCCCATTTGTTCATTAGGCTATCGAGCTGCGATGATCCGGATGAGAGCTGAGGCCGCATCTACTTCTCATTCTCTACCATTACTACCACCCTTTATACTCTCCCCCACCAGACCAGATGCACCATTATTAGGGATACCACCACCCTTGCCCATATCAGTTCCTACTTCATCACCACCATTGCTACTACCCTTTGCTAGTCGTAGGGAGGACAGACCCGAGGTTACCTTACCACCTCAGAAGAGGTTAGGTATCGCTATTAGTCCAGGATACGAGGTAGGAGAGAGCTTATTTGTTGCTGCTGCTAGACCGGCTGGAGGTCTTAGGGTAGACTATGGCTTTGTAGCTACTATGGATAGGGAGATTAGGCGTGATCCGGAAAGAGAGGTTGGATATGGGATCACCGAATCGTAGGACGAGATAGTTGAGACCCTTCAGGGGGTACCAGTTAGTACTGACACGGAGATAGGTCGACATATGACAGCGTTCGAGACTAGGGTTAGGCAAGACACGGATGAGATTTATACGAGGTTAGACGATGAGCAGAGCCAGAGACAGAGGCTAGATTATCCAGAGAGGCTTGGAGGCGATCGATGGATGCGAGTGATCTTGCCCGCGAAGAGGTTATGTCGCTACGTACCACAGTGTTAGCTCAGCAGTCAGAGATTAGAGAGTTACAGTCAGCAGACTA
The DNA here is from genome assembly GCA_026074375.1 of Tanacetum coccineum. Taxonomy (NCBI): domain Eukaryota; kingdom Viridiplantae; phylum Streptophyta; class Magnoliopsida; order Asterales; family Asteraceae; genus Tanacetum; species Tanacetum coccineum. Next base: position 65,811 of record BQNB010012521.1, read on the forward strand.
TAGGAGGCAGACGGTGATTTTAGAGTTACTCACAGATGTCAGAGATCAGAGAGTTACAGTCAGCAGATCGTAGTAGACAGAGAGCGATTTCAGATTTGCTAAAGACAGACCGCGGGAGGCGTGAGGAGATGAGAGAGTTGAGGGCAGCTGATCGTACTCGACAGCAGCAGATTATTCAGACATTGACTGTTATGCAGACACTATAGAGAGAGATGATTCCACTTCAGGGACTGGTCACCACACTGCAGGGGCAGGTGACAGCCTTACAGGGACAGGTGATGGCATTACAGGGGCAGGTTACTGCATTACAGGGACAGCAGGGACCCGCTGGGGGTCCTGCACAGCCAGAGCTGCCAGAGGAGGCTGGTAGCAGTTCTTAGATTAGACTTTGTTATGGCTAGTCATTTTGTATATAGCCTACTAAGTATTACGGGTTTAATCCCGGCTAGTAAGGCTTTAGGTTGTTATGTTTATTTTGTAACCTATGATCATTTTGTATCTGAACCATTCATGTATGTTTTCCAATCTATATATGGAATGGTTGTATTAGGTCACGTTTGTAATCGAATTTGTTTATGAATGAATGTCGATTTGGTTATATCATTGTTGATTACAATTTAGTTGTATATTTCACTGTGTGATGTGATCTCACTTTATTTATCATGGATATGTCATGTCATGGTTATGATTTTTTGAAATTAGACGGGTATTGTATTTTCTTGTGATGAGAAACTGGCACCTAAACGAGCCACAAGGTCAAACACTGGTCACAAACAACACCAGCCCCAACAGCAACTACAACCACTTATGGTCAATACTGCCTAACTCCAAGTATGATTGACCAAGGTGTCACTGCGCTTTGGCAGCACGTGACGCAACCAGGAATGGCGTTGACAGCCATACTTCGGGAACGGGTGTCAGGGGATCTGAACGCGTTGCTCGAGAGGTTGACTTACCAAGATTTTCATAAAGTGCGAACCTCTTATTTCTAAGGCACTGAGGGAGTTGGGATTGAGTTAATCAATGTTAGTTTGAAAGGATGAGCCTGTTTCGCATAAAAGCAACGCGCGTGGAAAAACCTGATCAAATTTCTACTTGTACTCTTTTAGCAGGTGCTCTAACATGGTGGAATTCCCATGTTATGACTGTCACTCATGATGTTGCATATGCAATGACTTGGGTCGATCTGAGAAAGAAGATGACTGACAAGTATTGTCCAAGAAATGAGATGAAAAAGCTCAAGGCTAAATTGTGGAACTTGAAAGTGATAGGTACTGATGTGGTTAGGTACAACCAACGTTTCCAAGAACTAGCACTGCTATGTGTTAGGATGTTCCCTGAGGAGTCAGACAAAATTGAAAGGTATGTCGGTGGATTGCCCGACATGATCTATGGAAACATTGTAGCTTCAAAGCCAAAAACCATGCAAGAGGCTGTTGAAATGGCTACTGAACTAATGGACAAGAGAGTCAGTACCATTTCTGAAAGACAAGCTAAAAACAAGAGGAAGTTTGAAAACACTTCCCGAAACAATCAGAATCAACAACAACAGAATAAGAGGCAAAACACCGGCAGGGCATACACTGTTGGATCGGGTGATAAGAAACAATATGGGGGATCTAGAACCCTATGCTCAAAGTGCAATTACCACCATGACGGTCCGTGTGCTCCAAAGTGCTACAAATGCAACAAATTTGGCCACATCGCCCGTTACTATAGGAGTGCGGGAAATGCCAACAACACTAACAACCAGAAGGGCACCGGATCGGGTCAGAGACCTACTTGTTTTGAGTGCGGAATTCAGGGACACTTCAAGAAGGAATGTCCAAAGCTGAAGAACAACAAAGGCAACCGTGGTAATCAAGATGGGAAGGACACTGCTCCAGCAAAAGTGTATGCGGTGGGACGTGCGGGGACTAACCCAGACTCCAACGTCGTGACGGGTACGTTCCTTCTAAACAACCGCTATGCTTCTGTTTTGTTTGATACTGGTGCCGATAGGAGCTTTGTGTCTACTGCATTTAGTTCCCAAATGGATATCACGCCATCTACCTTAGATCACTATTATGATGTCGAACTAGCTGACGGGAGGATAATTGGGTTAAACACTATCCTTAGGGGTTGCACATTAAATCTCCTAAACCACCCATTCAACATAAATTTAATGCCTGTAGAACTTGGTAGTTTCGACGCTATAATTGGGATGGATTGGTTGGCAAAGTACCAAGCAATCATTGTGTGTGCCGAGAAGATCGTTCGTATCCCCTGGGGAAATGAAACATTAATTGTTCACGGTGACGAAAGCAACCAGGGACACGAGACTCGTCTGCACATTATCTCGTACTCTAAAACACAAGAGTACATGCTAAAAGGATGTCCAGTCTTTTTAGCACATGTCACTACAAATGAGATTGAAGACAAGTCGGAGAAGAAGCGACTTGAGGATGTACCAATAGTTCGAGATTTTCCTGAAGTCTTTCCTGAGGACTTGCCGGGTCTTCCTCCGACTCGACAAGTGGAATTTCAAATCGATTTAATACCTGGTGCTGCACCTGTAGCACGGGCACCTTATCGATTGGCACCATCTGAAATGAAAGAGTTGTCGGAGCAACTAAAAGAACTATCTGACAAAGGCTTTATAAGACCTAGTTCCTCACCCTGGGGAGCTCCGGTCTTGTTTGTCAAGAAGAAGGACGGATCATTCTGGATGTGCATTGATTACCGGGAATTGAATAAACTAACGGTGAAGAACCGTTATCCGCTCCCAAGAATTGATGATTTATTTGATCAGCTCCAAGGGTGTGTGTCTACATCGAAAGATCGACCTAGGTCAGGTTTCACCAACTGAGGTTCGAGAAGAAGACTTCCAACAAACCGATTTTTGGACCCGTTATAAGCACAATTATGAATTTCAAGTTATGCCGTTTGGTTTGACAAACGCACCTACCGTATTCATGGACCTTATGAATCGGGTGTGCAAACCATATTTGGATAAATTCGTAATTGTCTTTATTGATGATATTCTGATATATTCAAAGAACAAGCAGAGCAGAAGAGCACCTTAAAGCTTAATCTTAGATTGCTTAAGAAAGAGGAGTTTGTATGCCAAAGTTTTTCCAAATGTGAATTTTGTATTTCTAAAGTACAGTTCCTAGGTCACGTGATTGTTAGAGGGTATTCAACGTGGATCCGCCAAGATCAAATCCATTAAAAATTGGGCATCTCCTAAGTCGCCAACAGAGATCCGTCAATTTTTAGGTCTTGTTGGGTATTACCGGAGATTCATTGAAGGGTTTTCTAAGATCGCCAAACCGATTACCAAACTCACTCAGAAGAAGGTCAAGTTTGAGTGGGGTGATAAACAAGAAGCAGATTTTCAACTGTTAAAGCAGAAGTTGTGCAGTGCACCAATCCTGGCCTTACCTGAAGGAAGCAAAGATTTTATCGCATACTGCGATGCTTCAAAGAAGGGTTTAGGCGCTGTGTTAATGCAAAGAGAAAAGGTGATTGCTTATGCATCCCACCAACTAAAGATTCATGAGAAGAATTATACGACTCATGATCTGGAACTTGGAGCCAGTATGTGGTTCGCTTCTCAAGGATTTAGAGGCAATACCTGTATGAAAAACAAGTGCTCTGGGTTTACTGATCATAGAGTTACCAACACACATTATAATCAGAAAGAGTTGAACATGAGGCAACGTCGTTGGTTGGAGTTGCTCAGTGATTACGATTGTGAGATTCGTTATCACCCGGGAAAGGCAAACGTTGTTGCTGATGCTCTAAGCAGGAAGGAGAGAGATCAACCATTAAGAGTTCGAGCCTTAGTCATGACTATTGGCTTGGATCTTCCCAAACAAATCTTGAATGCTCAGACTGAAGCACGAAAACCAGAGAACATCAAGAACGAAGATGTTGGAGGAATGTTGGTTGAAAACGCTAAAAATCCAGAGGCGATCAGGACGGAAAAGTTGGAACCTCGTGCGGATGGAACTCTATGCCTCAATGGCAGGAGTTGGCTACCCTGTTATGGCGATTTGCGGACTGTGATCATGCACGAGTCCCACAAATCAAAATACTCTATACATCCGGGTTCTGACAAGATGTACTAAGATATAAAGAAGCTATATGGGTGGCCCAATATGAAAGCCGACATCGCCACCTATGTTAGCAAGTGTTTGACCTGTGCTAAGGTCAAGGCCGAACATCAAAGACCATCAGGATTGTTAGTACAGCCCAATATACCTGAATAAAAGTGGGACAACATCACTATGGATTTTGTCACGAAACTTCCTAAGACGTCGCAAGGCTACGACACCATTTGGGTAATTATTGACCGACTCACTAAGTCTGCAATTTTCACACTAATGAGAGAGACTGAGCCTATGGATAAACTTGCAAGAATATACCTAAAGGAGGTTGTCACGAGGCATGTAATACATGTTTCAATCATTTGCGATCGCGACCCGAGGTTCGCATCCAACTTTTGGAGGTCACTTCAGAATGCTTTAGGTATAAATTTGGATATGAGTACTGCGTACCATCCACAAACAGACGGGCAAAGCGAGAGGACAATTCAAACTCTCGAGGATATGCTGCGAGCTTGCGTGATCGATTTTGGAAAAGGTTGGGTTAATCATTTACCGCTAGTTGAATTCTCTTATAACAATAGCTATCACGCTAGCATAAAGGCCGCACCATTCGAAGCACTTTATGGTCGAAAGTGTCGTTCACCTGTTTATTGGACTGAAGTGGGAGAAGCTTAAATCCTCGGTACGACTGATTAAGAGACAACTGAAGAGAACTCGTCCAAGATCAAGCAATGGATGCAAGCCGCCGGGTTCGACAGAGAGTTACACCTATATGATGCGTTATACGATGGAATTCCATGTCGGGGATAAAGTTATGCTTAAAGTTTCGCCTTGGAAAGGGGTCGTACGTTTTGGCAAACGGGGGAAGTTAAACCCCAGGTATGTTGGACCTTTCAAGGTATTAGGAAAGGTTGGAGAGGTTGCTTACAAACTCGAGCTTCCAGAAGAGCTAAGTAGGGTTCACAATACATTTCATGTATTCAAATGGAAAAAGTGCTATGCGACGAAACGTTAGGCGTTCGATGGATGGACTTCATTTTGATGACAAGCTTCAGTTTGTTGAGGAACCCGTTGAGATCGTGGACCGTGAAGTTAAACGGTTGAAGCGAAGCCGCATTCCATTAGTCAAGGTTCGATGGAACTCCAAGAGAGGTCCTGAGTTCACGTGGGAACGTGAAGACCAATTCAAGAAGAAATACCCACACCTCTTCGCAACGACCGCACCGTCATCAAGTGATGCGTCTTAAGCCTTGAGGACAAGGCTCATCTAACCGGGGGAGACTATAACACCCCGTGTTTTAGGGTCATTGGCGTCGTCAATAAATCTACAATGTACCTTTTGTATTGTAAGCGTTTGCTTTAAAATCGTAAATGTTAAGTTAAATCGCGTATGCCAAAAATAGCGTTCAATGTAAACGGGCATCAAACCATCAAATGTTTACATCAAGCAAGTATTAAATAATTATTTTGAGGATAATTATGGTCTTCGTTCATTTTATTTTTATCGGTTACGTAAATTATATTCGTTTCGCGATAAAGTGCGTGTTTGGGGGATACTCGATGCACAGTTTAATTTATCTACGCTTCAGACAAATACCCACGATTGAAACCCTATACCTAAAGTTTATTTAAACGTTACCACAAGTAAATATTGCTAGTCATTTGTACACTAGGAATTAAAAACATTCACATCTTCTTGGCACAGTTGACATCTTTATATACAATTACAACTTGTAGCTAGCATAAGTTTTTTACTATTATTATGTCAAAGTAAAAAAGTCTCTAGAGAAGACCCCCCCTAAAACTAATGGCAACAACAACATAAGAAATAATAAGACACAATTTTCTTGACACTTGCTTTGGTACTTCATTAGTTCATTAAACACCCACATTCTTGTTATTTGACATCAAGGACATGAAAAACAAGAACCCTTGAAACCCTCATCTTGCTCTTGGACTCTATTGCTACTTTGTGACAAGAACCCCTCATTATGATGCAAGTAACATAGAGTGATAACACTACCTATGCATAAACATTTAGTAAAAAATTTAAAAAACTTCTTCCTTTTTTATGCTCTATTTAACCCACGGCTTGAACACTCCCCAACCAAATCCATACAAAATTTTATACAACCTATAAACACATATAACATCATATCTAAGATATTCTAAGATGTTTCCAAGCATTGGTTAGCCATTTACAAGTAATTGTCAAGAAAAGGAAAGCTAGGGTTTTAGTTGGAAATCTAGGGTTTCTATTGTTGCTAGCTTTGGTTTTAAGTATAACTAGGGTTCTAATATTGTATTTGAGCATCATCATCATTCATATTAGGTTAACTAAAACCCTTTATCTTGTCATTTTCATGATTTTATATGCCTATGATGTGTTATATAGTAAAATAACCATTATGACTTTTAAATGGTCAAAAAATGGATTCTTTAATTATTATTATGGTTTTACTCACTTTTTTTATATTCTTATGATGGTAACGGTTATCCTTGTCAATATGGTATGAGAAAGTGTTGTATCATGTTGTTTTTGTGTGAAAATGACTATGTACTAATTAGGGTTTTAAAAGATCATTTAATATGTTTCAAGTGAAAGTAATGCAAGTGGCATGTAAATCTTGTTTATGGACTTTTAATGGTGTTATATGATCACTAAAATAAGTATATAATAGGAGTATACATATTGTACACACTTGGTTAAAGTATAAAAAGGTCAAGTATAACATGAAGTAAAAAGACACTTAAGTATAAGTCTATGTTTTATTGAGATGTTAGGACCTTGTACATTTGATTACTTGGAATATGAGGAATTAGTATGGACAAATAACTCTAAAATTATGTATGATATATAACCATATAATGATATATAAGAATGTGGTTGGATTACAAATTAAAGAGTTTGTAAAAACAAATGTTAAAATGGTCTTAAGAAAATCGCACAACTTCTGCTCCAATTCGATTTTTAAAACATATTTACTTTTTATTTTTATAGAATAGTACGTCTCCGACGATTACAAAAAAATAAGGAAACTTGAAAAAACGGTATGAATAACGGAAATAAGTTAACGGTAAAACTAAGTTATCACGTTAATAAACGGGCGTGTAAAAGAAGTTTTATAAAACTTTTTTAAAAATTATTCAACAGCAAAGTTTGGTTATTTTTACAAATAATACATATTTTAGGATCAAAATGATCAAGGAATCGTAACTTTTTCAATTAATAACGAACGGTGTTACTGAATTTTCGCGTTTTATTGACAATTAATAATTTTATAAAACAAATTCGTTATAAAAAGTTACTATTCATGACAGAAATTTTTATTTTTGTAAAAACTATAAATAAGTAGAACCTTTCATTACGAGTACCGTGCTCGAAAGAATCACTAAAAACGGAGCTATAACGAATAAAATATGACGTTTACGGGTTTTACGATAATTAAAACTATAAAAATAACTCTATAACTGGTATGAACAGTAAAAAGTGCTGTTTGTTAGGAAAATATTGTAAACAGACTTAATACTGTTAATATTAAAGTTAAGTCTGTTAGTTATAGTTAGTATTATTAGCTGAATAGTTAGTACTGTTAGTATAGAAGTTAAGTCTGGTAGAGCAAGTTAAGTCCTGCATGCATTACTTAAGTCTGGTAGTTTATAGTTAATACTGCATGTTCAGACAAGTTATAATCTGTTGTAATTTTTAGTAATAGTTATCACGATTTAGCGTTGATTTAGGAAGAGATAAGCATTATACCTATTAACGCGTTTAGGGTTTCGTTAAGCCTTATAAAGGGAACATAGAAATAGTATTGTAATAACACATGAGTCTATTGTGTATTTCACAATCATATAAGTATTAGTAATAACAGTTTAGTATTCGTTCTATGTTCATTTGGTTAGATATTGATATTCCGCGTTAATATTTCTATTCACAGTTTTTGTCTCTAATTTATCTTGGGATTTTATTCAAAGGTTCTATCGTCATTCAAGCTCATTCAGATCCTTGTTTATAAGGACCTACAGTGTATAGAGTTAATTTTGATTTGTTTCTAGAGGTCCACAAGCAGACCCAAGCCTGTGAAGGCCTGGGTCCAAAGAGAAACTAATCTCTTATGATTGTGTTAGGATCTTCATGTTTATAAGGACTCTAAAAGGGGAGGATTGTTATTTCTTTTTTTTTTTTTTTGGAAAATATTGTAAACAAGGACTTATACTATTAGTATTAAAGTTATGTCTGTTAGGTTATAGTTAGGTCTATTTGGAGAATAGTTAGTACTGTTAGTATAGAGTTACGTCTGGTAGAGCAAGTTCAAGTATGCCAGCATTAACTTAAGGCGGTAGTATTTTAGTAATACGTTTGGTCAGAAAGTTTAGTCTTGTGGTATTTTAGTGATTAGTTATAAATTAGCGTTGATTTAGGAAGAGATAAGCATTATCTCTTAACGCGTTTAGGGTTCCTTAAGTCTATAAAAGGAACATAGAATAGTATTGTAAACATATGAGTTGATTGAGAATTCACAATCAAATAGTAATAGTAATAGCAAGTTTAGTATTTTGTTCTTGTGTTCATCTTGGTATAGATATTGATATTCCGCGTCAATATTTGTATTCACAGTTATTGTCTCTCATAGTATCTTTGGATTTATTCAAAGGACTATCAGTCGTTCAAGGCTCATTGAGATCCTGTTTATAAGGACCTACAAGTGGTATCAGAGCCACCAAAGGGACTTTACACAAGATTGAACATAGATCAAAACCTTTATTCCACCAAATCAAATAGTCATGTCTGCAAACGATGATTTTTCTCTTCATGATGATGAGGAACTTTCTCTTCATGATGATGCATCTTTGGCTGGATCTGTTCCAGCATCCAACAAAGGAGATGCTCCTGCTAAACCACCACAAATAATCACCACAAATACACTTTCAAACATTAAACTGCCTGTTCTCCAAAAAGATGATTATGATACGTGGGCGATGGAGATGGAACATTATCTTGAGTATATAGATAATGAGGTCTGGAAAGTGATTCAGAATGGGAATTCAAAGAAGAGAGTCACCAAAGGTAAGGATGGTGTATACAGGGTTCTTCCTCCAACCACGCAGGAAGAACAGTTTGCTGATGAGAAAGAAAGGAAAGCAAGAACTCTACTGCTAATGGCTGTTCCAAAAGATCATCTCAGACGTTTTCATGGCATGGATGATGCCTTTCAATTTATTGGCACTTATACATCCTTAACATGTAAACGAAACATACATAAGCATACTCAACCATATATAACAAGAATTAGCCACAAAACTCGAACTTGGGACCTCAACCCCATCAACCAACATTTTATAACACACTCACTACCGCTGTGCTACAATAGCTCATCCGGTAGTGAGTTGCACCATTTAATTTATAAGGGCATTTTAGCCCATTAAGCCCATAAGCTGTTTTCAGCTTATTACGGCTTATTTATAAGCCCACTTTTATAGCTTTTATTTTTCCTAAATCCAGTACACCTTAATCCACTTTTCTGTATTTTTTCACATTTTTTTATAATCGTTTGATATTTTTTAAAATTTATTTTCTTTTAAACTGTTTTTTAATTATAATAAATTAAATAAAAATCAAAAAAATATTTTTCTTTTTTAGAAAATTTTCTTTTGTCATATTACACTTAGGAAAAATAGAAAAACTTTCGTAAGGTCATTTTTGCAAAATTTCGTTTTTTAAAGAGCGGGATTCGTCCCCGTGCTCGTTTTTCGTAATTTCTAGCTCAATTTAGCTCTGTTTTCATTCTAGTTTCCTTTAAACTTCATTTTTAGTCAATTTAAGTCTAATAAAAGTGAAAAAATCTATTTTCGTTAGTTTTTGAAAAATTAGGGTTTTTAGTTTGTCGTTTTAGCTTTCCGTTTTCGTTTTTAGTATAGTTTGTGTAATTTTCTCGTTTTTAGTGTAGATTGCTTTATTTTTCTCGTAGATTTAGAAAATCAAACCCAAATATTTTCCATTCAAGCATTGTTATTCAAACCAACTTCCGACTTTCCAATTCGCTCTTCGTTGGAGATAAACGACCCGGGAATATTCTATACTACTTCTGGTTTTATTGATTTTCTTGATAATTATCCTTATTATATATTTATAAGTATTATATATTTATTTATATAAAAAGGGTTAATTAAAAAAGAACCAATCAATCAACCCCATAAAAAATAAGATTTCTTTTATTTTAACAAAGAAACGCACTAACACGTGCATTAATTTGTATAAAGGAAGCACGGGTTGTGTTGCAAAGTAAACACAAGCCTTTGCATGATCATAAAGTAGACCATGCCTAAGAATAAATTCCCGTTGAGAGGACAAGTTTACTATTTGAAATTCTCGCCTTTAAGATGATAACCGGGTTGCTATCGGAAATATAGCAAGCCATTTTTTTGGCATGTTTTAAAAGTTTTTGAACTTCTGCTCGAACTTCATTTACAGCCTCGTATCATTATTAAATGACATTTCTAAGGCCGTAAATGTTATCGATTTTCAGAAGACATGCCAGAGATCCATATTTTTATATTTTTCTGATTTTTTAATTTTTAATTTTCTTTTTGAAAAATTTATATAAAAGAAATATTTTTGTGTTTTTATGTTTTCTTTATGTACATATGATACAGAGGATACAAGAATAGGTACCACCACTATTCTTCAGCTTCATATGCCAGTTCTTTCAGAGTCTTAGGAGTAAAACTTTTCATCCCTAGCTTGTCAATAATGAATTCAATTCTCTCTCGACATAGAGCCTTGGTGAAGATGTCCGCCAACCGATATTCCGTCATGACAAAGTAAAGCTCGACAACTCCATTATCTACTTGCTCTTTTATGAAGTGATATCTAATGTCGATATGCATTGATCGAGAATGTTGAACATTGTTGTAGCATAAGGTAATAGCGCTTTTGTTATCACAGTACATTGGAATTTTATTAAATCCAAGGCCATAGTTGGTAAGTTGTGATCTTATCCAAAGGACTTGAGTACAGCAGCCGGATAAGGCGATGTACTCAGCTTCCGTACTGGATATTGTAGCGCTTTTCTGCCTTTTTGATGACCAACTAACAAGTTTGTCTCCCAACAATTGCATACTTCCAGATGTACTACGTCTGGTATTGTAATAACCCACGTGATTAACAGTTCCTTCGAGTACCATAATCCCCGATTAACAGTTCCTTCTAGATATCGAAAGATTCTTTTTACAGCATGTAAGTGCTTTTCGGTAGGATGAGCCTGATACCGGGCACACATGCAAACATCATAAACAAGGTCTGGTCGACTGGATGTGAGATACATAAGGGTGCCAACCATGCCACGATAATGTGTAGGATCAACGGCTTTCCCTTGTGGATCCTCATCCAGTTTGGATTTCTCCACGATGGGAGTATCCACTGGGTTACAATATTCCATTCTGTATTTCTTAAGTGATTCTAGAGTATATTTTGATTGGTTTAAAAAGATGCCTCTAGGACTCTATGAAATATGTAGTCCTAGAAAAAAATGATATTTTGCCCATCATTGACATCTTGAATTTGGAACACATTATCTCAGAAAACTTATCACATAGTTCAGTAGTAGTAGAAGCAAAAATTATATCATCAACATAGATTTGTACCAGGAGGATATCTTTGCCTTTTCTTCTGATGAACAATGTGGGATCAACCGTGCCTTTGGAAAATCCTTGGGATAGCAGAAACGATGACAATAGATCATACCACGCGCGTGGAGCCTGTTTCAACCCATATAGAGCTTTCTTTAGTCTGTACACGTGATTAGGATTGTCTAGATGTACAAATCTATCCAGTTGGTTAACGTAGACTTCTTCACGCAAAATGCCTTTTAAAAATGCCGTGTTTACATCCATCTTGTAGATGATTGTAGGTCCTTGGTATAGGATCTAATTAGCCTTTGTAAGACGATAGCTAACTTGAATAAATCCAAATCAACTATGTGAGAGACACCGACTATGAATATCAAGTGTTAATGCGGAATCTTAACACAAGAATTAAGAAGAAACAATAATACTAATTTGCTATTAAGCTCTAATGCTTCTATTGATATTTCAATCACGTACATAACATTGTGCCTTAGGGTTCCTTTTATACACCAAGGAAACCCTAATGGGCTTTACAAACGTGTGAAAGGATAATACATATCCTTTCCTAAGATATCTCCTAAGATATCTCTAAGATAACTATTACTATTCTGTTACATAAACAGACTTAACTATGAACAGACTTAACTAAATATGACCAGTACTAACTCTAGTACTGCTACTCTACCAGTACTAACTTAGTACTGCCAGACTTAACTTAGTACTGCCAGTATTAACTCAGTACTACCAGAACTAACTATTACTACCAGACTTAACTGTTATACTACCAGTATTAAGTCTTTTACAATCTATTTCCCAACAATCCTCCCCTAACTTGATCTTCACTTGTGAACTTCAAGTTCCTTCAATACATTCTTGATCTTTACTTTAAATACTTTAAGCTTTCTGAGGATGTTGTAAATAGAATTCTTCAAGTTATTCTTGATCTGCAATACTTCAAATCATCCTTTTTTGATCTTTGCAGCAACCATTCTTCAAATCTCTTCAGCAATCCGTCATATCAGCAACATTGACTACATGTACATCAAATCATATAGTTTCAGTCTATTCTCATCACTTCCAGGTATGTTAACTCCTGTGAGAGGTGAATCATTGAAGATTTTAAATGGATTTGATGTCTCTTTACCAGTTAGCCATTAACTTTGGAGTAGTCAGTTCTTTGGCCACCAAAAAGGTGTATGTCCATGGTCAACTGAAAACCATTTCAACTCTCTGTACTTGAAACATTGGAGAGTTGAATACCATATGGTTTTTGGCAAACCATTACAGCCATCAACGGATTTGATATGCCTTTACATGTAGCCGTTTGCTCAGGGCTAGTCATGCTTTAGTATAAATACTATAGTGCATAGATTACCATACAATTTTTGGTAAATTGTCAACCATGAACGGATTTTGTGGGTCTTTACAAAGCAGCCGTTTGCTCTTG